>CABHPQ010172507.1:39683-53355 GCA_902168405.1 Peromyscus aztecus
ATGTAAAAGACAGGAGAAGTGGCAGAAGGGTGAGAGGTCGATTGGTAAGAACCCTAGAGGCTCAAGCGGTGTAGATAACAGTGAACCAATCGCCTAACTCTTCTAGCAAATAACAAGCCTTGGGCACAGGAGAGCTGAGTGGAGCTTAGATTGGGAAGACACCAGCAGACTCTGGGAAGGCCACTTCCAATTATACTGAGGTCTAGACGCTGCCCCATCAATCATCTACTTTCTTTGGGGCAGGTGAGACAAGTTGACACCTTGTTCTGTAGCCAAAAGCCAGTTCCCCAAGTTTGTGAGCAGTATTTGAACATTTCCTAATCAGGAAAAACATCGAGGGTACCCAATGAGCTGCTAGCAATTAGGGGACGGATTTACTTAGGGCAAAGGTCAAAACTCGGGCATCTTTAGGGATCAATAGGTGAGACACCCAGGAGAAACTGGACACTGGGCAGGCAGAAGTAAGGGCTGTGGCCTAATGGAGGGTGGAAGGTCTGCTAAAGATACTCTTATTTGTGTATTGTTCTAAAAAGATCCCTGAACTCTGCTGTCAGACACCAAATGTCTCGGGCCACAGGCCTGTGACTTCGCTTCTTTTGCCCAACGGTGGCAAGGCCTTCTCCTCACTAGCTTCCCAGGCAGTGACCTGGGTGGAGTATGTCCACCCCCACAGGTGACCCTGCAGTGGTAACACACAGCTAGACCACTCCCACAGGAACGCCTCTTTCCAGAAGCTTAGGCTCGTGCTACCTAGACTCTGCCCACTATGATGGCTCCTCTATTACTTGAGCCCTGGCTCTACTAGTAAGTAAGTAACCTTCCTGTGAAGACAGTGCATTATTATTTGTTCATTCAACTACAGTTTATTGAGTGTCTTCAATGCACCCGGTGCTATTCCAGACATGGGCTCTAGTAGTTTAGTAGACAAAATCCCTGACCATGTTCTAGTTGCGGTAGGGGTCCAAACGGAGTTAGATAATAAATGAATGAATGAATTAGAAAACCTGCCAGTCCTGAACAGTATCTAGAGAATTAAACAAGTAGGAGAGAGCTTGGATGACGTCTTTAGAATGAGAAGTGATATTTAACCTAAAGGCAGGAAGGAGCCAGTTATGTGAAGGGAGGGATGAAGTGGGAAGAGAGGAGTAAAGCTTTCTACTAAGGGTTCTAGCTGCACAAAGATCCGGAGGCAGCAATGAGTTTGGGAAGTTCAAGTCCCCTGAAGGAAGTCCTTGGTCTGGCACGCAGTTTTTCATGAAGGAACATGAAATGAAGTTGGATAGAGAGGTAGAGAATGGACCTAGAGTTTTGTGAGACATGGTGGAGTACTAATTACATCTTAAGTATTCTAAGAAACCAACTGTGTGGTTTAAAGGGGGTCGGTATTGGCTTAGGCAGTGAGATACGATTTGTTTTCATTGATAATCTTGAATTCTCGTATAGTCAGACACATTGCTCTTGAATTTGAATCACTTTCCCACTAAGAATCACCTTTTCTTCTAGCAGAGGGTAAAGAAGATGGGAAGGAAACACCTTACCAAATATGGATGAATAAGAATGGCCAGGATATGTAGACCTGGTATCTGGACAACATACCCATGTTGAACTCACACATATATAGCCTTCTCATTGCTCCTGGCCAGCTCCAGTATCTACCACCCAGCCTCTTTCTTCCTGCTGTGGTATAAGCCATGTTGATAGCATTAGGTGATACTGCCAATGAGCTGTGCTTGCACCTCTGACCTTGCTTATCCCTCCGTCTAAAGAGCTCTTTCCCCAGATTCACATAGCCCATTCCATCTTCCTTTGGATACTTACTAAAGTGCATTCTTCTCAGGAAGCCTCCTCTGACGACCCATCCTCCACGCCACTGCTCCCTGTCACCCACCCCGCAGTACGAGCTGTTGTCTAGCCGACTCTATTAACTATATATATATATATCTCTTTATTTCTCAAATATTTATTCTTCCCTTTGATATCCAGGGCTTTGCTGATTCGGCAGAGGGCTGCTTTCAGAGCTAGCTAATTCCTCAAGATAGCCAGTGCCTTTCGTCAGCAAAGTCACCAATCCAGGTCCAGCTCCAGGTCCAGATCACCTTCTTTATCAGTCTTACTTCGCCAGACGGCCCTCCACCTACCTTAGTCACCCCAAGGCTTGGTACCAGATAGATGGGGACAGTCTCTTACACTCTGGTGCCTGCTGACATTATCCAAACTAGCCAGTCTGAAACCTGCTTTTCCTGCCTTGTTCCTTATAGACTTCAGCTCTCTCCTTCCTCCTCTGCCTGTACAACCTTGGTGTTTCTCCCATGGCCAGCTATGGCCTGCTCCTCCTCTTGGAACTATAAGCAAACTTATTTATTTATTTATTTATTTATTTATTAATAATGATCCCCTGATCCACTGACACTGCTAATCCTCAAATTTCTCTATGAACATGATACATTTTCAGATGCCTACTGCAGAACTTACTTATTTAGTATTTGCCCATCCATCCTTATGGCCTCACTAGATTGCCAGCTCTTAGGAGGTCAGTGACTTTATCTGCTTCATGGCTGAGCTTGCAGAAGAGAGCCTGCCATGAGCTGAAAGACTCTGACACACACTGGGGGTAAGACCACGTCACAGCAAGTGCTCAGGAAACATGTCCAAACAGTCCATGGCGGCGAAGGAAGCTCGGGTGCCTGTGGATGTGCACAGGGATGAACACTGGGGCCAAGTGGGAGGTGAGAGGATTCTGTGACTTGAGGTCTGGCTTTTCTCTGAGCCTTTACTGAAGCTTGGTTTCCTTATCTCTAAAGTGAGAATTATCTACCTCCGAGAGCACAATATTTAAAGCCACAGGGAAAGGCTGTTGTATGACAATAAACAGCACCAATGACTACTACTGTGTGGCGATGTAGAAGTGCCCACAGGCCTTGGGGCCCACAACACAGCTGGCCTCTGTCCTCACCACAGGCCTGCTGGGCTCTGCGCCGCCCGCTGGGACGGGGTCTCTCCACTTCTCCCCCACCAGATAGCAGTTACGGGGGATGTACTCTCTTCCTCCACTGCTTGCTGCTCCTCAATCCGTTCAGAACCCCCTGGTCCCAACTGGTCACAGAGGCAGAAGCAGACCCTGGCTAGTGCAAACCCACAAACGGACGCATAGGTGTGACAAGTGTGAACGCGGGAGTTGCTGCCACACTTGGGGACTCAGGAAGGGGTTTCCTGGCCCCCAACACTTCCCACCCATTTCTGACTTCAGGTTAGAAAACCCTTCATGAACGCAATGAATGAAAATTCTTAAATGAATAGGAGGACTTAAGTGGGGGATAGGGGGAGTGTGGTGCAGAAATAACATCATTATTACAGGAAAAAAAAATAGTAGAAAATTCAGTTTCTGTAACCCAACCTTTACCACTTCACAACATTCATTTCACCTTCACTGTGTGTGTGTGTGTGTGTGTGTGTGTGTGTGTGTGTAGAACAGTGTAATTTTGGAGTGAATGACCTACATCTCCAGCCTAGAGACAGATGATCCTCTTCAGCTATGGACCCTCTTAGCTAAGTCTCAGGCCCCGGGTAGCCTGAGTATTGACTGGGTACCTTTCCTGGACTTTACATGGTAGCAAGGTTGGTACTTGCTCCCAAGCCCCTAATAGAAAGAGCATGCAGCCCAGTCATAGGAGCCTTGAATACCAGGAGCTCAGATGGGGTTGCTAGGCTTCTCGCCAACTGTGGCATGATCTTAGGGAAGCAGAAATCTTAGGTTTCAGTTCACTAATCTAGCCAATAGAACCACTGTAGATCATCTCTACCAGCCCCTTTACCTTTAAGCCTCGGGAACGGATGATTAAAATGTAATTATAGGCAGACTATTGGGTGCCATTACTGATGGGGAGGGTGACCACTTCAGATCCTGTCCTTCATGCCAACTCAGGCTGGCTCACAGCAGAGAACTCAGCTCCCAGGGGCCAAGGTTGGAACTTGAGCTAGAGGGAAGGCAGGAAGGGCGGTGGACACAGTATGGGTTCCATGCACTTTTAACATGTCACTGTTGAATAAATAACCGAATACACAAATCCAGGTGATACACTTTGGCCCCAAGAACACAGACAAAGAGAGCTAGCTTCTTTAGGATTAGAGCCCAAGACATGGTACTGATAGGCCAAGAGACACATCTCCCTCCCTTCCTGCACCTGCACTAGGGAGTGGGTTCACAGTCTCTGAGCTAGACAGAGCTTTATGGGCGAGCTAATTCAGTGTTTAAACATTCTGTCAATTGGCTCTCTAAAACGGCTCAGAACAATGATTTCAATTCATATTCCTACCAGCATAAGAATGAAAAATATTCTTTGTTTTTACGCCTGGCATATAGAGTAAATTTTTAAGAGACAAGACCACGGGACAGGTTAGGAAGAAGCATCACCACACATCCCACTGTGTATTCTCCTAGCTCAGTGACTGCACCATGCTGGGTGAACACAGAAACTATTGGACAGTAAAAGAGACTGAAGGCTCTGGTTTTAAGCAGTTCTCATGCTCCATAGGGTCACCAGAGAGGACCCCCATCAAAGACAAGAGACACTCGGCCTAACTGTCATTCGTGGCTAAAGTTTAAGGACGTAGGAACGCCCTAAATAAGAACAGCCCATTAACCGCTTGTGCAAAAACCCCAACCAAGGTGATTTTGTTTCTCCGTGTGTTTTCTATAATTGGTTAAGTTTCACTACATTAGGTTCTGTAATAGATGCTGAGAAACTTCCTGAGTACGCTGTCTAACCTCTAAGCCATTCCTGACAGGGATAACTGGGAGGGGTTGGCAGGGGGGTTGAGACAATATAGGAGAGTAACCAGAGGTAGGTTTTCCAGTGAAGTCCTGGGAGAGCTAGAAACAGTGGCAAGGATACCACTATGTAGATAGATGTACTTGTGTGTGTGCCCTTGTGCTTAGGGCTAAGGAGAATGCACCTGTACCTAAAGGAAGGTGTGGGACTAGAGGCAGATCCAACGTTGGCCACTACTTTGCTCTCAAGTGTTCTAACAGATTCCATCATGGGTGAATAGCAGGGGGTGATAAAGGCCCCTGGGGCCTGGAGAGGTGGCTCAGCAGTTAAGAGAACTTGCTGCTTTTGCAGAAGATCTGTGTTATTTCAACTCCCAGGACCTCCATCAGGCAGCTCACAGCCACCTTGAGACTCCAGATCCAAGCTCCGCACCCTCTGTCCTCTGTGTACATGCATGCATACACTCACACAGATACACAGACACAAGGACACATGCACACACAAACATAACAGACACACGAAAAAAATAAATCTAACAAATTTTTTTAAAAGGTCCTTGGGAACATAGGCTCTAACAAATACATGGCACCTAAAATAACCTAGCGTACCAAAACTGAGCAATAAAGAGTACAATACAGCATGCCACCTTAAGTCACTGTGGCCCAGAGAGGGGGCGACTGAAGGAACTCCCTGCACCGACCTGCACAATTTCCTCAGTATAGTGGCCATGGAAATGGTACACAAATGAGTTGGGGAACGGTTCGTTCAGGACCAGGACAGGGAGGGGCTGCCCTTGTGGTGCGCACCTCTCAGCCCTGTGAGATAGTCCAGCACACGGAGAAGGGCAGAGCCTGGAGACTGCCCGAGAGTGTGGGAATCTGTTCTTGTTTTATGAGATCACCACCCTCTTAACCACTGAAGCTTTTACTGTGTCGTTTCTTTCTAGTTATAAAAGAAGTAATTCTTATTGCAGGAATTTTGGAAAATCAGAAAAGCTTTAATGAAGCATATAAAAAAGCACTCAGGAATGGGGTGGGGTTGGGGGGTTCACTCAGGGCAAGGCATCTGTCGTACAAGAACGAGGACCCAAGTTGGGATCCCCAGAATCCATGAGCCAGAAGCTCACAGAACTGTTAGATGGAAGGTGAGGACGGACACCTGAGATTGCTCTCTAACCTCCATACACACTGCAGCCCATGTGCACGCGCGCGCGCGCGCGCGCGCGCACGCACACACACACACACACACACACACGCACCCATTAAAAAACAAAACCATATACTTAGAATCCACTGACTTGGCATATCTGGTCAAATTCTTTCTCATTCCTTTGTTCTTTGTTTTTGTGGTTTTGGTTTTTGTTTTGTTTTGTTTGTGGACACGGGACAGGGTTTCTCAGTGTAGCCCTGGCTGTCCTGGAACTCGCTCTGTAGACCAGGCTAGCCTCAAATTCACAGAGATCCACCTGGCTCTGCCTCCTGAGTTCTGGGATTAAAGGCGTGCGCCACCACCGCCCGGCCCTTCTCATTTCTTTGTGTTCATAGACTACTTTAATAAACTGCCTTTTAAAGTCTTGCTTCTTCATAATGTTCACATAGCTACTTATTCTAGGGGGTTATATTTTGTTAATTTAAACTGTAGTAAGATACACATACCTTAAAATCATCATTATTTTTAACTAACCTTTTTTTGTTGTTGTTGTTGTTGTTTTGTTTTTCAAGACAGGATTTCACTATGTGGCCCTGGCTGTCTTCAAACTCAAACTCAAACTCAATCTGCCTTGAACCAGGCTGGCCTCAAATTCAAAAATCCACCCTCCCTCCCTGCTTCCCGAGTGCTGGGATTAAAGGTGTGTGTCACCACCACCTGGCATTTTAATCAGTCTTAAAACAGTGCACAATCAGTGGTGTTAAAAATGTTCACAATGTTGAGCAACCGTTGCTGCTGTCTCTACCGACTCCCATATGCTGTCCTGTGCTGAGAACATACAACATGCAGACGCGCTTAGCACTCCAGTGCTGTTCTTGTCTCCCACTGAAAACGCCCCGTGTACATGGGCACTAGTATTTGCCTGTTTTACCATTGAGACAGACATGAAGAGGTTAGGTTCCTTATGGTAGAGCACAGGGTCAGCAAGTGTCAGGGTCTATATAAGGCATGTCTGTAGGGCTTTGTCGTCTAGGCCTTACGCGGTTTGGGGCTCCATTCAGATCAAGAACCACAGAGAAATGAAAAGTATCTTAATGCACCTATTATCTCTACATAGAAAATGAATTTAAAAATACCTCGATCAAACTTTGAATTAGGAAGAGGTCTGAAATTTTTCTAACCCAATAAAATGGAAATTGCACAGGACTTGTTCACTTTATTTAATGGAATAATTCATTTTAAGAATCATAAAAAAAATATTTATAGGGCTTTCATGAGCTCATCTGAAACATTCAACTCCCAGACCTATTTTCCACCATTAGGCACCTCAACTTTAAAATGTGCTATCACAAGGTTATGCAGAAACAGCCTTTGTGGTTTGGGAACAGAAATAGTTCAACAGTGGCATCAGGATAAGGCTCCTTTCAGGGCTCAAAGGGCCCATGACTTCCACACTCTAGAATGCAACAGTCACAGAGAAGCCTGGCGCACAGAACGGCGGTCCTGGCTCTCACTCCCTTAGGACTCTTAACTGGGGTTCTAGTTTGCCACCCATGTCACCCTGATTTCAAAAAAGGGATCTCAGTATAGAATCCAGTTCTAAGGCACACCAGACAGAGCCTCACGTATTCATTTCCTTTATCCTACTGATAGAGGCTTGCAGAAAGACCCTCTCAAATCCAGCTGTTGTTCTTCTCTTGGGTGATAGACTGTCGGGGTCGGCATGGGTGCACATATGAATTGTAGGGTAAGGTCACCTTGTTTTCTTTCTTTTATCTTTATCAAGCTCAAAGCCAAAAATGTGGTGAATTGAGCTGGAGGAAAAATGATTCAGTGGGGAAGTGCTGTCTGCACAAGCCTGAGGACCTGAGTTCAAATCCCTAGAGCCCCTACAGAGTCAAGCACAATAACAAACATCTGTAATTGTAGCGAGTGTGGGACGCTCATGGGCCAGCCAGCCTGGTATGTGTAATGGTAAATAACATAAAGACCCTGTCTCCAACAAGGTGGGGATTGAGAACAGATACCTGAGGTTACCTCTGACCTCCAAATGTGTGCCATGGCACATGTGTACTTGCCCTTAGATATATATAGGTGTACACATACATACATGAACACACATCAGGTACACAAATACATTTAAAAAAGTGGTAATTTTAATTTAATGCAAAGACTAACACATGAGAAAACTTTCTCTGAGGCAGAATTCCAAAGTAAATTTCCTCCTTTTTTTTTTTTTTTTTTTTTTGCGGTGCTGAGTATTGAACTCAGGGCATGCTACATGCTGGATACGTTTTCTCTTACTGCTTTACTACTGAGCTACATCTTCAGTCACACAAATCTTTAATATCCATGCTGGTGCGGAGAGGGAAGAGTGAGAGCCCATGTTGGTTTGTTTGTTTAAGGAGGACTTTTGCCTGCCTGCAAACATAGTTGAGTGCACAGTGCTTGTCTAGTCTGCACACAGTTCTGGGTTCTGTTCCAGCAACACACACACACACACACACACACACACACACACACACACACACACACTGGCTGGGTCCATCCCCACATGCTGGACATAATTGGCTCCAGGTCACTTTCCTAGGGAACAGACAGACTCCTGGCTGTCGGGGCTGCTGGAGAAGGCAGGTAGAGCAGGCAGAGCTCTGGGAAGGCTGTGACAGATTGACGCTGCCTCCTCAAGAGACGCAATACTATTTTAAGAGATAAACAAGTGTGGCTTCAGTTAAAGATAATCACAGTCAGATGTTGGCAAAAGTAGACAAACATTTCTAGGCCTGTGCTATTTAGGGTATAAAAGTGTGTGTGTGTGCGTGCGTGCGTGCATGTGTGTACACGCCAGGCAACGCTAATGTTTAGAGCTTTGGTGGCACACATTTAGAGATACAAATAAAACTAATACCCCTCAGAGAGGCTGCTTCTGGAAGTGCTACCCCATCCTGGGGCTAAAGGGAAGACAATAGGGAACTGTATGAATACGATTCCACTGTAGTAATAAACACCAAAGGAACTTCGCACAAAGGCGGGAATTCAGCTGGGCAGCAGGGTAAACGGGAGAGGGAGGAGACTACAGAGGAGATGTGAAGACTCAACTCATTCAGCCATCAGCTCCGGGGAGCGTAGTTTCAGGTCTCTGAGTCTTCGTCTTGCCTGTGAAACATGTAGGTTGAACCAAAGCCCAAGGGTGAGAGATAGTGCAGTCACAGACCATCAATTGTTGTCGTCTGTCTTTGTGAAGGACGCGCCATCCTAACCCAGGCACCATTCCTGACCCTTCAAGACCCAGACCCTTCTTCACAAGGTCTCAGTGAGCAGAGTTCCCCTCCTCCAGAGGACCTGTCCGTCTGTCCTTTGAACACTATACAGGAGAGATGGGCATGTTTCAGTGGTTCTTAAACTAGCACGGTTTCTCATCAGACCCTAGTTGACATCCGCTGTACAGGACATCTATCTGTTGCCTGTCTCCCCAGCAGATCTGCTCATCACAGGAGCTCTCCAGACTTCCTGGCTGTGAGAGTTGAAACCCCCTGCCTGTTCAGTCTCTGCCCCAGCAGTGGGTCCTGCAAGAACACAGACATTTAACTCTCTGAACTAGAAGGGCCAATTCAAAGAGGAGGATGTGATACAAATGAGATAACCCCAAGGAAACCAGGACCCCTTTCTTCCCAGTGAGCATGAAGTTCTGTTAGGGAACTTCAAAAAGCATGTTGGCACACACCTTTAATCTCAAGAGACAGAGACAGGTGGATCTTTGTGAGTTTGAGGTGGGCCTGGTCTACAAAGAGAGTTCCAGACCTACCAGAGCTACATAATGAAACCTTGTCTAAAAAACAACAAACACTAATTTAACCCTAGTACATTGACACAAAGAATCAAGTTTCTTTGTGTGTGTGTGTGTGTAAGTGAGAAATGTGGTTATTAAATATAAAAAGCTCTAGTTAGTTGGCTGCTACGACAGAACAGAAATTAAACAGATGTAAATGGCAGGACAGATATTTACCAGAGCCAAGAAGATAACTATAGTAATTAAAAGAATGCATTTCAGAGGATCTTGAACATGAATACTGAGTAATAGCACACAATGAACAAATAGGATGGTCCTTAGTAGTGGCTTGCCAAAAAAAAAAAAAAAGCCGGGCGGTGGTGGTGCACGCCTTTAATCCCAGCACTCGGGAGGCAGAGGCAGGCGGATTTTTGTGAGTTCGAGCCCAGCCTGGGCTACCAAGTGAGTTCCAGGAAAGGCGCAAAGCTACACAGAGAAACCCTGTCTCGAAAACAAAACAAAACAAAACAAAAATGCTTAAAGAATCCAACACAGGGCTGGGGAGATAGATCAGCAGGTAAACAACCTGCCTTGGGAGCATGAGGACTGGAGCTTGGATCCCCAAACCCCACACAAATGCCACATAGGCATGGCAGTTCACCTACAATTCCAGTCCTAGAAGATAGAGGTGGGCTCCTTAGAGCCGGCTAGAGAGACTACATATGGTATTAGCACATTCTAGGTTGGACTGAGAGGTCCTGTCCTTAAAGAGTATGGTTGAGAGCTATCCAGGAAGAGTCCAGACATCAACTTTGGGCTTCCACATGAACACGCATACACACACATGCATCCATATATAAGTGAACATATAAACACATGCACACATAGACCACACATACAAACACATGAAAAGAAGAAAAACGGAAAATTAAAAAGAAAAAAAAAAATCTAACACATTGGCCTCCAGAATTTGAGAGGAGAAATCATCATCTTGAATCAGCCCAAGATCTACAGATCAACAATGGAGGGGCTCCTATGGTCGGACGATTAGGCCGAAGGTCCTTCCCGAAGGCCTAAGTCATTTGCTTGTCTCCTTGATCGCTGTGAGAAATGCTCACTGGTCTACCTCCATCCCACTTAAGAGCTTGTTTGGAGTTAAGGCCGTGTAAAGACAAGAAACATCTGGCAATGAGGAGAACGTCATCATCCTCAAGTCAGCGTTTGCTGAGTGCATCCTACGTGTTGGGGAACCAGAAACTATGTATTTTCACCTGAATCCATACAACCACCTATAGTCTCTAAAGACCGCGAAAGAAACCAGCATACGGAAGTCAGGTGACCAGACAAAGTCGGCACACTTAGGGAGCACAAACACCAGGAAGAAACCCAGTTTGATCCTCCTGGATTTTAAGGACTTGAACCAAAAGAATTGTCCATGATTAGCTCTTTTACTTAAAAAAAAAAAAAAAAAAAGGCAGATGAGCCCCAGAGAGCTGACTGACCTACATTCCCTTCTCAGGCAAGTCCACTTGTGACACTAGCCAGACACTCCCCCACAAAAGCTCTGTGGTCTTCTTTTCCCTCCTAATTTGAAGTGAGGATACTTTGTAGAGACACAGGAACTCAACACAGCTCCTCCAACTTGTCTCAGGACCGCTTGCTAAGCATCTGTCAGAGATCAGAGGGAAACACAAAGACGACACCACTGGAGTCTGACCCCTGGGCTGGAAGCGCCACACAGACGCGTGTTACGGCACAGAGTGCTAAACGTGACTATCCTTACCAACTGCATATGTGGCTAGATCATAATGAGCCAAATCCGCAAACCCCATTGGCTGCAATGCTCTGCAGCTACACATTTCCAGTACCTGACTTGGCACAGCTACTCTACAAACAGGACTTCAGACACTGGTCCTACCCTGTCTCCGCCATAGGCACCCACTGGTACAGAAGAAGATGCCAGCTGAATGAAGACCCAAGCCAGCCACCCAGCAACGCAGCACAATGAGCAGGTTGTATCTCGTTAACCCGGGACCAGTTAGTTGTCTGTGGATTAGGAGACAAAGGTGAACACATAATTGTCGGCATAATGTTTGGCAAGCAGCCACGGCAGTTACAAAGCCAGTAAGTTATGTCACTGACACTTAACAATGGGAGGCATCTGCGGAGGGTGGAGAATGTGAGGGACTTTCTCTCAGGGACCCAGCCAAGCTAGGATAAAGGCCAACAGTCTCTTGTGACGTTTCTCCCCACCCCGACCTCCTCCTCATCTTCTCCCAGGTCTGGCTGGACTGTTGGGAAGGCTCACCCACCTTCCCTTCCACCTCCCACCCATATGCACACCCTGGAAACAGTCCAGCTCTGGTTTTTCTCTCACAGCTCTGGCTTGCCTAGCTGGCAGAAGGGTCAGAGATAAATTTAGACCTGACCCCCTCCCTGGGACTGAGCTGGATCACTAGCTATGTGAGGAGAGATGCAATCACTCCAGCAGGGATGGCTGCTGACACTCGGCACTATTTGGTGGTTAGGCTGAAAGGTAAACGGGAAAGGGGCAGGATTTCCAAACAAAAATCACAAAAAACTGAAGATAAAAAACTAGAAAGGCTGAAACAGACTTCACAAGGGCTGTTGAGGTTTCTGCTCCCAGTAGAACCCAAGTGAACAAGTAGGGTTATCTCTGGCTCCTTTCTTTAGTTTTTATCCTTTATTGTTATTATTTATGTGTACGGGTGTTCTGCCTGCATGTACGGCTGTGTACCACATGTGTGCAGTAACCGTGGAGGCCAGAAGAGGGCGTCAGACACCCAAGAGCTGGAGTTACAGATGGTTGTGAGCTGCCACGCGGGTGCTGGGAATCAAAGTCCACTCCTCTGGAAGAGCAGCCAGTGCTCTTAAACCACTATGCCATGTCTCTAGCCCTATCGCTGCCTTCTAAATCCTCCGAGGGAACAGGAACTGGGCAAGACCTGAGAACTGACTTCCAACAATGATCCACAATCAGATCTACAACTTACCCGAAGAGGAGTGTTTAGACACAGCTGGGATGTGGGTCATGACCAGTGTGTGTGGAGACAGCAGCCGTGGATGATGAGACCTCGGGACAGGAGCTCAAGACGGCCAGGAAGGGCCAAGGGTGGGAGGCAGTGAATGGGACTCTGCTAGAGATATCTGCTACGGATAGAATGGTTATGTCCTGTGGGGTTCAGGTCACAGGCTGACAGTTCCACAGGGACAGAGGTCATGAAGCAGGAAGCAAAAGTTCCACCATGACCCTGTGGCCAGAGAACAAAGATGCTCAGGGGTTTGCAGAGCAGAGAATTCACATGAGCTCTCGTTTCCCTTCTTTGCTGAGATGGGACCTCCCTGTGTTGCCCAGGCTAGCCTTGACCTCCTGGACTTGGGTGATCATCCCAGTGCTGGGACTGTGGTGGGACACTGTGCCCCGCCTATTTGAGCTACTGAAACAAACTAGCTTCAAGCAAGGTGCCAAAAGACTCCACACAGCCATCAGGCCTTCCGCTCTTTGACTGTGCATCCTTTGTGTTTTCCCATAATACTTAGCAAGGCCTTTTGGAAAGACTCTCTCAATATGGCCCAGAGTGCAGTGTGTACTTAGGGATCCAACAAAGGTAGCAACAAAACTTTTGATATTCATGTCACTCTCTCAGACATGGCCCCAGTTGCCCAAATAAAATCCATCTCTACCCCGTGCCAAGGGACATTTTCAGTGTCCCATTTATTTTTATTTTTCACTTGAGAGCACCTAGAAAATGTATGCTTGTAAAAGACACACACAGGGAGGAATCTAGTCCATGGCTCCATCCACATTGTCACTAGATGAGGGCGGAGCTTTATTCTGCTTTGGTTTCTGTTTATCTCCCAGTCCTTGGAGGAATCACCCATGACCTGGAGTCAGACACACTCTGGGAGTCCCAGGCCTTCCTAGGCTTCTGTAAAGACTTCATAGTCACCGGGTGGTGGTGGC
>CABHPQ010172508.1:7165-45176 GCA_902168405.1 Peromyscus aztecus
ACACACATGCACACACACACACACACACACACACACACACACACACACACACACACCCCTCATGTGAACATTTCTTTCTTCTTGGTCAGCGTTAACATCCTCAAGTCATCTCTTTCACATATATATATCATGTACAGAAGCATATATGAGACTTGGAGAAGGCATTCAAGATTGAACCCATGGCTCCCCACAAGTTAAACAGGTGCTGGACCAGTGAGCTACATTGCCATACCTATATTAAAAAACCCAGCTGACAATGATTTTTTTTTCTTGCCCATTTTCTGTCCTAAACTAATCCTTCCCCATCTCCCTATCACCGTCTTTTTCAAATCTAGACCATTGCTTTAGCTAACGCTACCTAGCAAAATTAGTCAACATCAGCATTACTCCCATGTGGTCACCTTTTGGTTGTAATTTTCTGAACTCTCAGCAGTGTGTGTCAATAAGGACCAGTGCCTCTTCCTAGATATTACCTTTTTCCTTAGCAGTATATTCTCTTAAAATTGTCTTCCTTCTCATCTTGGCCACATATCTCTTCTACAGGCCCCACAGTTTTGAGGTGTGAGTCCTGAATGAATGATTTCTCTCACTTAAAAGAACCTTAATCAACATCCATAAGGCCTCTAAGTCCATCCATACGCCAATGAGTTTGCAGATGGCACCTCCAGATCAAAACAGACTTTTAAACTCCACATCATTATGTTCGCTATAATTTGAGTGTATCCTCCAAAACTCATGTGTTAGTACCTTTGTTCCTCAGTGTGGTAGTGTGGGGAGAGGGGGGCCATTTGGAAGTGGGGCTAAGTCATGGGACAGAACCCTCGAGAATGAGGACTGGAGATTGGGAAGATGGATGAGTATACCAGAGTGCATGCACTACAAGCCTGAGTACTTGAGTTCGAATCTCCAACAAAAACATCAGAAAGCCTCAGATGGCTGTGGGTGCCTGGAACCCTGGCACTGAAGGCCAGAGACAACCAGACCAAAGAGTTCTCTGGCCACTCAGGCTGGAAGAAACGGAGAGCTTCCCATCCAGTGAGAAACCTTATCCGAAGGCAACAATGGGGCAGTGATAAAGGAAGATGTACCATGCTCTGGCCTCCACCTGCAGGGACACGCACACTCACCAACACATACACACAACACATGCACAAATGTATATACAGAAAGAACGCATACTTTCTTACAGTAGTGAATTCGCTACTGTGGAGTTCATCTGTTCTTTTCTCTTCATACCCAGCTCTGTACTTCTACACTTCTGGCACAAGTTAACATAGCATGAGGCCCTTATCAGAAACTGAGGAGATGGTGGCTCTGTGTTTTTGGATTTCTTAGCCTCTAGCACCATACACAAAACTAATACAAACTACCATGTCCCACATACTCTGTTATAACACAAGTAAACAAAGACAATCTTCAAGAGTCTACTAGACAGCTCCCTTGGATGTCTTCTGAATGCACTGAATAAATGTCTAAAACGACTTCATCTTTTTCTTCTCAACTTGTTCCTGATTTGGTAAATGGCATCACCATGTGTATACTTACTCAAATCAAATATCTGAAAATTATTTGGGGCGTCATTTTTCTCCTGTCTCTATTTCACACGACCATCGGTCTACTCATGCATTCTAAAAGTACTTATTGACTCTACCATCTGCGTGACATGCTAGGGGGATAAACTTGTCAAAGCCATTGTCCTCGATGAGCATAGAGGTTGTCATAGTCACTACCCAACTAAGTGGATAAGAAAATTGGAAATAAAAAAGATGAGGTTGAAAGATAATCCTGTTTGGACTGAAGTTGGGGAAAAGAAAAAAAAATATGCACAGAGATGGTTTAGAAGGTAGAAGTGGGAGGCTTTGTTGGCAGATTGGCTATGGCACCTACAGAGGGAAGGTAAGGATTTTCCCAGGCTTCTCTCTTGACTACCTTAACGGGTGACAGTGCTGTTGAATGAGGTGTAGGGAGGGAGAGAACTTATATGACAGTTTCTGATGCACTGAGTTGAAAATATGTTAGAATTGCAAATGGGCTTGTCAAGTGCGTAGTTGGCATCCTAACCTGAAATGTCAAGGAAAAGTCTAAGTCGGGCTGAGCCAAAACTTGTGATTGACCAGCACACAGACTACATAATCACCTAGAAATGCAATACACAGGAAGGGAGGAAGCCCAGGAGGAAGCCTGATCGAGCCCATCAGGATTGGTTAAAAACAAAAATCACAGGAACTAAGAGGAAATGGAAAGAGATTGAATAAGATGAGGAGAAATAGATATGAGCAGATTGAGAAGGAAAGAACCATGTCAAAGAAAAGTAAGGACACAAAAGCTAACTACTGGAACACTGTCAAATAAATCGAGAACAGAAGTATATCCGTAGACCGACCCAGTGACTATGACTATGACAGAGCTATTGTGAACAAAATGACAAAAATCACAAAAGAGGCTGGGGAGATGGTTTAGTGGGTAAGAGCACTTGCTGCACAAGCGTGAGGAAGCCAGTTTGAATCTCTAGAAGCCATATAAAAAGTCATACATGCACCTGTAGCCACGGCACTGTGGGGGACAGAGTGAGTGGAGGGTCACTGGGGTTTGTTGACTGCCAGTCCAGCTCAAGGTGATACAGCAGGACATCTGGTGTCCCCCTATTATGGCCTCTACATGTGCATACATGGGCACACACACCTGAATACATACATACATACATACATACATACACACATACATACTACTCATACTACACAAGCACACAAAATTAAGTAAATAAATAAGCCAGAAATCAAATAGCTCCATCTTTGAAATGTCTTCCAAATATGCCTACTCTATTTCATCTTAAATCAAGTTTAAACCAACATTACACACACATATTGCTCATATTTCCTTCAACTTACTTCTCTTTCTACATGCAAGACCATTTTGCCACAGCCCAGTGGTAAGTAAGTGACTCCCTGACCTCACTTGGGCTACTTCATACGGTCTAGCAATGCCCTCATGGGACATGTCACTCTCTCAATTCATTTCACTCTCCTTTGAGAGTCAGAATATCAGCCATATTGAACAGCTAAGATTCTGGATGCACCATAGATTAGGGACATTGCAGGACTAATGGAGTCAGCGTGGAAGTAAAGTGAGAGAGACTAATGTATGTAAGGTTCAAGGAAGTATACAAAAAATGTGAACATTGCACAGGTCAGCTGACCCTTCCTTCCCATTCCCACCATTTTCTTTGACTTAGGTCAGGATTTCTCTTCAGAACTGTACTCGACCTCTCTTGACACTGGGCATGGTAAGGAAATATGTCATTTATGCTAGGTGGGTTTTCCCCAGCAGGACTCTACGTTCTTTATCTTCCCTGCTGAATTGCTAACTCCTGCAAAGGCAAGTGACCATCAAGACCCCAAGAATATGGGTGTCTGAATTTGAATTATGGTTTATTCAGTGCTTGGGGATGTGTGTGTGTGTGTGTGTGTGTGTGTGTGTGTGTGTGTGTATGTGGTATGTATACACACGTAGGGGGGTACACTTGTACACTTGCCCATGTATGCATACATGGAGGCCAGAGGCCAATGTTGAGTTTCTTCCTCTGTCATTACCCACTTTATTCTTCTGTGACAGGGTTACCTACTGAACCTGGGCCTCTCTGTTTTGACTGGCTGGCCAGCAAGCCTCTGGGATCCCCTGTCTCCCTTCTACCCTAGCACCTTGGCTATAGATGCATACCCCTGGAACCAGGCTTTTTAAGTGGTTCTGGGGATCCAAACTAAGGAACTGACTTTCCTCACTGAGTCATCTCCCAAGCCCCTTGGGCAATATTTAAAAACAAAACAAAACAAAACTCTGGATTTCATTTTCTCCATCGGTAAAAATGATATAGTACCAAACACCTAATTCGTAGGGTCTTTTGAGAATGCTATGAGACAACCAACTACCAGGTACATACTCCAATACCAAGCAAAGAGTGATCATTCAACAGATACTTCACTGCTTTATTATGTGGGCTGTGCTTGCCTCCTAGGACGAGAGTGCTTTACACAATACTGGGCCAAGTCAGTGCTTAACAAATACTGGTTGGCTGCCCGACAGCTGCCCGACAGTGGCCTTTTCCCGTGTCTGTTACAGTGCATTATTCAAGGACAGGAACAGTGTGCCCATCCTTAATGATTAATTCCTTCTTCCTTTTTGTGCTGAGTTACGTTAATCAGGTTTGCGCATTTCGCCCCTTAGACAGAAATAGAGTGGTTCTAATTTGCTCTAGCCCAAGGTAAGGGTGGGTGTACGAAATCCAGAGGACTGTAAAAGTTAAAACTTTCTGGTATAAAAGAAACAGCAGGCTGCCTTATGTTCTCAACATTAGCATTTAAGCTCACTGCAGCTGAACTCAATTGGTACCAGTGGAGACGTATATCAAACAGTGGGAAGGGAAGTCATATCCTACCGCCGTCTTGCAGAATTATCATCAAGAATGTAGCCAATTTTAGCACAAATAAATGGTAGTTAGGGAAGTAGCTTGTATGATCAAGTCCTATAATGGTCATTCTTTGATTTAGGAATATGTGCTGCACCTGTCACTTTGTGTAAGCTTGATTTTCAAAGGGCAGACGGAGGGGGTGGGGGAAGCCATGCTGTGCTTTCTGCAGTGAGGATAGCACAATACACAATAACAAAACGGAGAAAGTTAAAGAACATTCTGCTCACTGTTTTACCCTTTCCCAGGTACAGAAAATAACTAAGTGGCTGGTGCATGCTTAAGAACTGAATTATACACAGCCCAGAGCACGATCATCACTTTTACATATCTCTGAACTGAGACACTCCCCAAAACCATCATCCTGTCTGTGGTCAGAAGACAACTGAAATACTGGTTTGAATTTGATCTTTTTTATCTCCTTTGTGAAGCAGAAGTGCTTTAGGAGACTCACATATGAAGAATGGGAAAGCAAACTGGCTGTATGAATTAAGTGGAGGTTCATTTAAAGGCGGTGCCTCAAAGATCACCATCTTTATACCCTCCATTTACCAATAAGGCAACAGAGACTCAATGTGTTCAAACAGCCAGCCCAATGGCACAGAATACACACGTCGTACAACACCTATATTTCTCACTAAGTCAGACCTAAATATGGCTGCCCATTGGGGGCATGGAAAGAAACACTAGATCCCAAGATATGTGGACTTGCATAATCAGAATCTCAGGGAGTGGCATACAAAGTCCCATGTCTTTAAAAAGCTCCCCAGTTGGTTCAGATGCCCAACATCCAGGGACCAATACTCGTGAAGCACCAAGCAGCCTAATCCTTGGGTATGAGAACAGGTATAATTTGTTCAATTCCACCATTTAAATAACCATTTTATCACAAACAGCATATTTGTAAATGTCATTTTCCAGCAACTAATATATTTATTCTAGATCTACCCTAAAAGCCATCAAACTTACCATACTTTTTATTACTTTATTAAAACATTTGTAGGCATTATTACCTTCCTCTCTTCCTTCTCCAAAAAAGATGATATTAAAAATACAGGATTTTCCCCTTTGAGAAAATAATTTTAATATCTTAATTAACAGATAGTAATTCTGTTGTGTTAACAGTGTTGTATATAAAAAGATCAATGGGCAGAGAGCATGTTCATACCACAAACAATCTTAGACATGCCATTCACCCACAGCTATGGGAACAGGCTGAGTGCCTGCAATGAGAACAGCATCCCCAACAAAAAGAAACTTTAAAATGAAATGCTCTTTCCAAACCACGAGGTCTGATTTGTCCAGCCCCACTTTCTTTTAAGTTCCAGACTCGTTTATGGAAGTATCTGCCAGAGATTTATACTCACCTCAAACCAAAGTCATGGCTCTCTCCCAAACCTGGGCACATTTTGGGCAATCTACACAACCATCCTTGAGAAAACATTGGAAACCACCTACATTTTGTTTCAATTTATTGAAATTTTTGTTACAAATAAAAGAAGGTCAAATGAATCTGGCTTTGGCAGAAAACAATTTACAGGCTCATCTCATTGCAAACCCTACTAGGTGACTCTACCTCTGACTGAACCTGGCTCAACAACTGAATAAAATAATTCTCCTGATTTATTTTCTCTTCTCGGAATTTCTCTATCATTGTCTCTTTTCCAGATTGTCTCACACTTATACTCTGCTAGCCTTAATGCCAATGAAAATGACTCTCTTCTTAGGAATTTCAACAGGAGTCCTTGCCTAGGCAGATCAACTTAGTCCAGTGTCTGCTACTGGCCCAGTCACTGTGGCCAGAGATATGGAACTCCTGGGTCATGTGCACATGTCTTGGATGAATGGGGGAACAGAAAATAAATTGATGTACTGGCTGGTTTTGTGTGTCAACTTGACACAAGCTAGAGTCATCAGAAGAAGTATCCTCAGTTGAGGAAATGTCTCCATAAGATCCCACTGTAAGACATTTTCTCATTTAATGATCAATGAGGGAGAACCCAACCCATTGTGGGTGGTACCATCCCTGGGCTGGTGGTCCTGAGTTCTATAAGAAAGCAGGCTGAGTAAGCCATGGAGAGAAAGCCAGTAAACAGCTTCCCTCCATGGCCTCTGCATCAGTTCCTGCCTCCAGGATCCTTCCCTGTTTGAGTTCCTATCCTGACTTCCTCAGTAATGAACAGCAATGAAGAAGCATAAGCCAAATAAACCCTTTCCTCCCCAGCTTGCTTTTTGGTCAGGGTGTTTCATCGCAGCAATAGAAACCCTAACTAAGACAATTGGAACATCCAAAGAAAACTAACGTGCTATTCCAAAAAAGTAAGAAAGGGTAGGGAGGACCAGTGTTATAATTTGGATCTGCAGTGTTACCCAAAAGTCCATGTAGGATCCAATCTGTGGGGTTTTTGGGAGTCGGGAGGTAAGGCCAAGTGGGACGAAGTTGATCACTAAAGGCGGAGCCTTGGCGAGAGCACTGTGTAAGCCAAAATGGAACTTTCCTTCTTTTAAGTTGATTTATCTATGATAAATTTTTAAGTAGGAATATATGATAGCAACAGGATGTTAAATAACACAGCCAGTGTGTAAGGAGAAACATCAAATAACTTCTATATTATTCTGGGCTCTCTGTCCTCTCTATTCTTTGATCATAAGAATTGTTTCATTTCCATGATTCTATATCTTTGCCATGTCTCTTGTTGGTTTCCTTTGCTTAGATTCTACCATCTGACCTCATCTAAGTCCTGACTTTGTCTCTCCTGGAATTACAATGCCTCTACTTAGAGTCCCCTATCGACACAGCAATTCAGAGCTGATTATGGCACTGCCTTGCTTAAAAATCTGTCAAGCTTGACTATGTGTAGCATAATGAACAAGCTGCTTAGAAAGATCCTTAAGGCTGTGTAGGATTTGTCTTGCTTTGTCTCTTGACATTTCCCCTTACCTTTCTTAAGGCTGGTGACAATCATAATACAATAATAAAGAAAATATCATTTCTCAGGTTCTTTCAAGCATCATCTTCTATTCCAGAAACCTTTTGTGCCCTTATTACAATCTTCATTTTAAAGGTAAGAAAACCCAACTTTGAATAAACTAAGAAAAGTACCTAACATCACACATATAACAAATGCTAGAGCTAAAATTGTCTCGTCTCCTGCTCTACTGACTTGGTATAGTAGCCAATGTTCAGCTCTCCAGAGCTGCCTTGTCTTTCCTTCTGCTCAGAATGTTCTCTCCCATGTCCATCTGGTCAACCCTGTGTACCTTGAAGATCTACCCTAAGTGCCTCGTCTTTAATAAAGCCTTCCTTGACACAGGCTAACAGAGCTGACCACTCTCTCTTTTATTAGTTTGAGTGATAGCTAGTAAGATTAGAAATCTATATTTCTAAGACCATGGAATAGTTAAATAAATAACTATGACAGAATATTAATATTAAAGTCATAGGAAATATGAATGACATTAAACATTGCTCTTGATAGAAGGTGGGTGAAAGGAAAGAGTAGAGTACAGGGTCCTAGAGAATACATGCTTCCTCCTTCATAAAACAGCCCAAGTCCAAAAACATTGATATGTCGAAGATAGAGATGAGTAATTAAGATAATGTTGTAGTGACACTAAGATGTACACTATGGATTCCAGTGTAATCCTCTCACTAACTGTGGAAAGTGTGTCTCTTCTGAACATCTGAATCTATATGTGAACGCATCCATGTCTCCACATCATTCCACAAAATATATACATAACATTTACACCATGACTTAAAGAGAAAGAGCTGAGAAAAAGAGGGGAGAAGGAAATGTATGCCAGAAGGTGAGGATGATGTAATCTGCTGGATAGTGACTTTATTCTTTATCCTCTTTTTTTATTCTGATGCATTCTCTATACTACTATGCAGTGACTAATTGAACATTGCATCCAAAGCAGAACCTACATCCAATCATCCACTTATGCACTCTACATACCACTTCACACAGCTCCATGCTCAGTGGCCCGATGACAGTGTCACCACCACAGCAGATCTATCTATGCAGTCAACTTTTGACAGTTTTAGAGCTGATTGTCTAGTCTTAAATTGCATGCAGCTATACATTCTACATTTCCTTCCCTGTGCCAATTAACACCTCCTTAATATCTCTCTATGATGAGAGGCAGAAAAGCAAAAATGACAAGATGGGAATCTATCAGTTTGCTGACCTCAAAGAGCTACTGATCATTGTCTTCACTCTAGAAACTCCAATGGAAATATATATAAAAGTTTTAAATGCAATGTCATAGAAAAAACTTTCTCCTGATCAAATGCTTGGTTTTCTCACTTATGAATAGTTCTGTGTTGCTTGATTTGACCTTGTTCTTAAGAATTAGAAGGTTTGGCATGATTTGCTGTATTGCTTCCCTCTTTTGTCTAAATTTGATCTTTTTGTTAACATTACTTTTATCTCTCTTCATAACAAGTGTCTCTGTGGATGGGAACATGCACATTTGTATATGGGTGCATATGTGCATGTAAGTACCTGTGTGCACCTGTGCGTGGAGGTCAGAAGTCATCACAGATGTCATTCCCCAGGGGACACCCATCAGTTTTTTAAGAGTCTCCCACTGGTCTCTACTACCGCCAAGTAGACTGGGCTAGTTGGCCAGTGAGCTCCAGTGATCTGCCTGTCTCCACCTCCCTAGTGCTGACATGACATACCAAAGCTGCCATACTAGCTTTTTTTTTTTTTAACGTGGATTCTAGAGATAGAATTCAAGTCCTTGTGCATGAAAAGTATGCACTTTGCCAGCTCAGCCATCAGCCCAGCCCCACAAGCAAGTTCCTAATTCCTGTTGAAAGAGCTCGTGGGAGGACCCGTGAGACAGCTCTTTGGGGAAAGACTCTTGCAATCCAGCCCAAAGACTGAGTTTAACCTCCAGAACCCACATGAGAGACAACAATCTCTTGCAAGTTGCACAGCCTCCAACAAACATGCCACAGCGCGCGCACGCACGCGCGCGCGCACACACACACACACACACACACATCCACACACGCACACACACACAACATAAATGGATGAATTAACTAATTTTTTACAAGAGAGTTTGTGTAGAAATAAACTCACTCACTAAATATTAATTCTGAAATTGTTTTTCAGTAGTAGAGATCAAACCCATGGCCTCCCATCACTTAGGCAAGCACTCCACTGTAGTTGGAATTTTCTTTGGGCAGCCAACCAGCTCCCACATGAAGATACAGAGACTTATTATTAATTATGAATGCTCAGCCCTAGCTTAGACCTGTGCCATTAGCTGTTTTAACTTAACCTGTTTCTATTCATTTACATTTGCCTCGGGGATTTTATCTTTCCTTCATTCTGTATGTCCTACTTTCCCACTTCCTCCATGTCTGACCAGCTTGCTGTAGGATGGTTTGTATGTCAAATATGTTGCTCTGATTGGTTAATAAATAAAACACTGATTGGCCAGTAGCCAGGCAGGAAGTATAAGCGAGACTAACAGAGAGGAGAATGGAGAGAACAGGAAGGCGGAGGGAGACACTGCCAGCCGCCGCCATGACAAGCAGCATGTGAAGATGCCGGTAAGCCACGAGCCATGTGGCAAGGTATAGATTTACAGAAATGGATTAGTTTAAGATATAAGGACAGTTAGCAAGAAGCCTGCCACGGCCATACAGTTTGTAAGCAATATAAGTCTGTGTGTTTACTTGGTTGGGTCTGAGCAGCTGTAGGACTGGCGGTGACAGAGATTTATCCTGACTGTGGGCCAGGCAGGAAAACTCTAGCTACACCAGCTGGCCCCTGGCGTCTCTTTCTTTCTCTCCCGCCCCATCCCCAGCCTAAATTCCTCCTCCTGCTTACTCTCCATGCCGGAAAGTCCCACCTATACCTCCTTCCTCATTATTGGCCAATCAGGTGCCTTAGACAGGCAAGGTAAAACAACAACACATCTTTATGCAGTTAAACAAATATTCTGCCTATAAACAAATGCAACACCTCTTTGCAAAGTTAAACAAATATTCCACAACATAAACAAATGCAACACATCTTTACATAGTTTTACAAATCCAACACATTTTTACATAGTTAAACAAATGGAACACATCTTTGCATAGTTAAACAAATATTCCACAACACTCCACCCATAAACTCCCCCCTACCCTACAATTTTGGAATTTCATGCTGATAAAAATCAGCATGTTCTATTTTATTTTGCTTTTTAAAAAACATTTTTAGTAATTTCACTCCCATGATCTCAGCTATCTTTAATGCCTTCTTAATAATGTATCCATGATCCTTATTTTATACCTAGGAAAACTGATAACTAAATCCCCAGGGACAAAAAAGAAGGTAAAAGTACAGGTTCTGGCTGGGCGGTGGTGGCGCTCGCCTTTAATCCCAGCACTTGGGAGTTAGAGCCAGGCAGATCTCTGTGAGTTCGAAGCCAGCCTGGTCTACAGAGCGAGATCCAGGACAGGCACTAAAACTACACAGAGAACCCTATCTAGAAAAAAAAAAAAAAGTACAGGTTCTGGAGGTAGGCAGAGTTTGAATTCAGGGTTTGCTCTCTCGCTTTACCCCGAGCCCTGGTCCAAGCTGCCCAACCTCCCTGTCCCTCTCCCCCTCTCAAACTGTAAAATAGGTGTGATGATATCAATAGCAAATACTATAGAGAGTAATTGTGAGGATGTGCAAAGTCACACCAAACCTTTCAGAGGGAGAAAAATTCCTCGAGATTATTTTTTTCGGCATTGCTGAAAGTGCGTACATTTCACCCTATGACATACTGGATAACAAAAGGGGTTTCTGTCAGATAGCTCTGGAGATGGCCCACGCTCAGCACTTGGTAGCCGTGAAGACTGGGGCAAGGGCCATAATGCTTGAAGCCATATTGTCCTCGATTATACTGTGGAGCTGATCATGGCACTCCCTTGCTAGGTTTTGATGCTGAGCACATCACACAGTGCCAGGACGACATAGGCAGCTAATAAATATTACAGTGATCGCCGCTCTGCGGTTGTTACTATCGTTATTGTAACAACAACGTGTGCCAAGTGGACGAAAAAGCAATCAAACGCAATTTCTTTTATAATATTTTACAGTTCAGATTTCAGAAATAATTTAGCAATTTGTTCAAATGAATTAAAATTACAGCAGATTTAGAGTAATAAGAAGGGGAAAATGTATATTTCCAAAGTAAGAAGTTTTGTTAAAAGCTTTCATTCAGGTTTTGGATAACTCTGTAACTGTTATTACTACATCAACTAATCTCTCTCTCTCTTTCTCTCTCTCTCTCTCTCTCTCTGTGTGTGTGTGTGTGTGTGTGTGTGTGTGTGTGTGTAAGTCTGTGCATGTGCATATGGAAGTCAGAGGACAACTTTGGTGTCCCTACCCAGGTTCTACCCCCTTTTTTGTGGGTTGGTTGGGTTTAAGGCAGTGGTTCTCAACCTGTGGGTGGCTGCATATTAGATATTTACACTATGGTTCATAACAGTAACTAAATTACTATAATGAAGTCACAACGAAATAATTTTATGGTTGGGGGATTGCCACACCATGAGGAACTGTGCTAAAGGGTCACAGCATTAGGAAGGTTTAGAACCACTGCTTCAAGTCTCTCTCACCTGCCTGAGACTTACTAAGTAGACCAGGCTGGCTAGTGAAGGAGGCCCTGGGATCTGCCTCCCCAGCGCTAGGGTCACAAGTGGGTAGATATCACACTCTGCTTTTTGGTTCATTTTAGGCCTGTTTTTGTTTTGTTTTGTTGGTGTTTTGAGACAGGGTCTCATGTATCGTTGTTGACCTGGAATTCACAATGTAGACCAGGCTGATCTTGAACTCACGGAGCTCTTTCGGTCTCCTCTGCCTCCTGAGTTCTCCACCATGCCAGCGTTGAGCTTCTTTTTGACATGAGTTCTGGGGCTCAAATCCAGGTCCTCATGCTTGTTAGGCAAGTGCTTTACTGACTGAGCTATGCCCCCATCCTACAGCACTTTGAACAAGTGATATAATACAAAATGAATCCCATTTGTTACACAGTCTCCCAGGATTATTTAATGAGTATTGGCTTTGAACACTGTTTACACTCTCATTCTGCTTATGATGAAAACGTTGGTCAAAATCTAAGGTTTCAGGTTCTGGTCATGTAGTTAAATGTGTTTTGCTTTTAGGGTGAGAAGCAGGATTATGTGCTTGCATACTGACAGAGATTAAGATTCAGTAACTAAAATCAACTAAATTTAATTAGTTGATTCTTGACAACAGATTGAAGTGCTGTGTCTATTGCATTCATCAAACTATTGTCTCAAAGACATATTTCATAACAAGAACACAGGTAGGCATTCCCTCCAGAAAACCCAAACTATGAAAGAACGGCTAAGCTTGTACAATGGAAAGGAGGAAGTTGTTTGTTTTCAAAAGGGACTGTTGCATGAAAACAGAATCCTCCCCAAATTGAGCTTTGTGTGTATTTGCAATGACTCCGTGCGAAGAAACCTGATTTGCATGGACCACACATACTGAATAATTTGTGAAATTATGCTCATGTCTAGAGCAAAGGAAAAGCCCACTTTCTCCCTTTGGCGCCATTAGACTCATGTGTCTCCTAACAGATCTCTACAGTTTAAAAATAACAATCAGCCTGGACGGGCTGGCCTTCAGCATTTGCAAGTGGGTTGGGTGACCCTGGGTACCTTCACCGCAACCGGAATGAAAAATGTGGGGCTCTGACAGCCGGCATTGAGCATCACACAGAAAAGTCTAATTAGCATTTCTGCGCTAATTAAAAGCAATGCTGGGTTAGTTCCAATATCATGCTTTTAAATGGCTGATGTCTCAAGAGAACAAAGTTAGGGGTAAAATGTGTTTCCAAAGGAAAAGCCCCTTGCAAACTTTCTTAAGTGATCAGATTTGTTGCTGTTGCTATTTACATCTCATTATAAGTGTGGACTTCGCCATGGCGTCTTTTAATCAGTTTCCCAATTTCACTTTCTCCCGCTTTGCAAGCAGTGGGGAATTCAATGTGTTTTTCTGCTTGCTTAAATCCTCTGACCGTCTGCTTCCACACAAAATTAATTAAGGATTTTCTAAATGGAGAACACACCATGAAAGACAGAGCAGTCCAGGAGCTGCGGTCTTTTCTTCAGACAGTGCAAAAAAATACACAGTGTACCAAGCCACTCCAGCCTTTCCTGGAAAAGAAGAATTTAAAGAGAAATAACCACCTCGCCCGAACCCAACAGCTCTTTCAAATAAACAGATGACGGCTGCTGATTAAATACCTTTTTCAAACATCGCCCAATTATTCCAACTCACAAAGGTTCTACATGGTGTTAAATCTGATTTTCTCTCCAAGCAGAATGTCGGGGGGGATCATGGAGAGGTGGGGAGAGGGGGAAGCTATTGTTCCACCACATTCCATTCCTGTTAAATCAACTTGATATACGCGATAAATTAAGTCTGCACTGCAGGTCAGTGAATTTCTATTAACTACTTATTATGGAAGAAAGGAAAGCAGTCCAGTCAAGAACTCTTACATGTCAGCCCAAGCAAGCTGTCACTCTGTTTAACTTTCACAATAAACGTTCCTCTGTCTCACACATGTGAAAGAAAGGGGGGGGACCCCATCATTTAGCATTTAAGCTCTGTTGGCCAATGTGCATGAAGCTGAAGAACCAGTCCACCCTAGAGTGGCTGCTTTTCTTTACTTAAAAGGCTAGGAAGTTCCAGATTTTGATAAGATTTGCTGTTTTACCAGGCAACCATTCAAAAAGAAGCCTCTAGGGGTTCTGAAAACGTGGCCACCTGGTTGACATTTGTGTGGCCAAACCCCCAAATCCAGACCATCTGTTTCTGTTGGGTCCAGTAGGGTAAAATGAGACCTCCCCTCTGAGTAAGTCCCCAAAGAAGGTAAGGCCCAAGTTTTCTCCACAGGAGGTAAGATGAGCCAGATTCCAGAGGACCAACCTCAGAGAGAATTTGAGTGGATGGATAGAAGTGCTGAGGTGCAGAAAAGAGCCTAGGCCATACAATACACTGGGTTCTAAGCCCCATGAGCAGGCCTGGGCTCCTCGGGGCAGAAGATGCAAGTGAACAGATAAACAGTAACAAAGCATTCAGACCCCACCTTTCCTGTGAGCACCTTGCTGCGGAAGGTGGGACAGGAGGCTCCCTCCTGGGAGTGACAACACCCTGGAAGGCTGCCAGTGTGCAAGTGGCACAGTACGGGTGCTACATTGTCTGCCAGCGCTCTCTGGCTTCGCCCAATTCAGATCTCTAATAATTATTCCTGAGGCCAAGAAGAGTCCCTGAAAAGTAAGCGAGGGAATTAATGAGTCAATCAGTCCATCAATATGTAAATAATTTAAATTACAATGAAGTTGGGGACAATAAAAGCAATCAGAACAAACTGAGAAACATGTCTAGGAAAATAGAAATGTTTAGGAAAACAAATTGACGTTAATGTTAAAAATGCATGTGTGTAGCTGGGCAATGGTGGCACACACCTTTAATCCCAGCACTCAGGAGGCAGAGGCAGGCGGATCTCTGTGAGTTCAAGGTCAGCCTGGTAAACAGAGTGAGTTCCAGGACAGGCTCCAAAGCTACACAGAGAAACCCTGTCTCGAAAAACCAAAAAAAAAAGTGTGTAAATATATACATATATATATAAAATCACGCTTGAAAAAACAAAAGTACTTCATGAAGGAAATTCAAAGCAAAGGTCATGGTTTCTCAAATGAAAAATATAATAGATGAGTTTTCTAGGTGAAATTAATTTCAAAAATATACATTAACCCAATCTATTAAAAATACAAATTCAATGTGTAACCAATATAAAAATGTATCAAATGTATATGTTGTGTTCTTTTTTTTTTTGCGCTGTCTTTAAAACCTAGTATTGGCCACTTATTATTTATGGTAATATTATTGTGATAATGTATTGCCTATAATTATTTACAGTTGGGACTGGCCACAGTTGAAGGTCTCAAAGGGTGAAAGTTTACTGTTAAGATCAAAATGAGTGATGATGTAAGAAGTGTCCCAGATTCACAGCCAAAGGCAGAGATGCAAATACACAATCACACAGTCCCAGGCTGTGCCACAACATTCAAGGCAACAACTGCCCACCTTACAGGACAGTGTTCATTCTCGTTGGGATACTGGCATGCAGCTCACAGTGCTGGCAGGTATCTGAAAGCACACACAGCACATACAATTCAATCAAAACACAGTATTGGTTACTATACTGAGCAGCTGGGTTACTAATCTATGCATTCACTATGGTTTTAAGATGGACTCTTACCTATTGGGAAAAAAATTTTGCTTTGAGGCAGTTTGCTGTGTATATTAGCTACCTTTCCTCCCTACTATGACAGAAATGCCTGGCAAAGGTCACCTGAGGAAGGAAGGGTTTTTTGGCTCACAGTTCAAGGGTACAGCCCACTGCCGTGGCTGGAAAGTCACGCAGCAGGCTGGTCACAATGCAGTCACAGTCAGGAAGCAGAGGGAGATGACGCTAGCTCTTGCTTGCTTTCTCTTTTTGATTTAGTGCCGGTGTCCTGCTCATCTAATGATGCCACTCATGGTGGGAAAGTCTTTCTACCTCAATTAACTAACTGACAGTTCCTCGTGGGCACACAAAGAGGTTCTTCCACTAGGTGATTCTGGATCCCATCAAGTAGTTAGCCGTCACACCATGTTACATCCTCAGCAGCCTCATCATCCCTTGATTGGCATGTCTTTTGACTGCACTCTTTTCCCTCGCATCTGATTTGTTCTCATGTTGTTTATTTTCATGGCCTTAGGAACTAGTCTATACCAGTTACATAAGTACCTCATAGCCTAAAGCTCTAGGGTATGGATAAAGTGCACGCTATGATGTTCACACAAATACATCACTGAATGATGCATTCCTCTGAATTATCCTGATCATTAAATGACACATGATTATGTTAAGAAGGTGCAAAAAGATTTTAAGACAAAGCTAAGACTTAAGTACCTCCCCCGAAAAAGAGAGGACAAGATGATAATGCTTAAAAAAAAATCAATAGACTCTTCTCTGAACAGAAACTTCATTCTGCAGAGTGGATGAAGAAACTTTAAGCACATGATAATATGAGAAGATACAGACAGAGTCAGGGGTATGCCTGAGCAGGAAAGAACACTTGCTTTGCAAACATAGAAACCTGAGATTCAATTCCCAACACCCCACATAAAAAGCTGAACACAGCTGTACACTCACTCATAACTCCATCAAGGTAGCAAGAGCATGCAGACACAGGAGGGTCTCTGGGGCTACCTGACTGGAAGTTTAGCTCCATAGTCAGTGAAAAACCATCTTTCCAGAGAACAGGGTAGAGAAAGAGAAACGGAGAAAGATAGTGAATATTTCTGACTGCCTCCACCCTTGCTCATGGGCATATGTACATGTACACATGAATGCTTATGCCACACACATGCACCACAAAGGAAAAGATGAAGACTATCATAGTCAGACTCATGGGCTATAAGGTAAATAGCTAATTTGAAGGGCTTCCAGGGAGAAAAATAAAAGAAACAACAAATAAAGCATCAACCTTCTCATTGGCAGCCTTTAGTCCTTGAGGACGATGAAGTAGCATTCACAAAAGCAACCACTGAGCAGCAAGGACTGCAAGACTAGAGGAGAGGAGATGGGGAGAGCAAAAATGAGGGGGATAAATGCTCTGAGGACCACCTTACTGAGGAGAGGAGACACACATTCTTTAGGGTTGGGATTAATCCAAAGGAGCAGTATTAGAAGAAGACACGTAATCTAAGAACAAGAAAAGGAAAGAGAGCCGTGAATAGGCTGGAAGAGCATAGAAGAACTCCCAGATAAACAAGAGGAGGGTGGTGCTGTGGCTGTGGCATTCATTAAGTGGCGCTGTTACCTCGAGAAAGGCCAGGAGGCATGACAAAACCCACTATCAGAGTTTTATTAGGAGAAGGGAGGGACAGAAGAGAACGTGTGGTCAGGCCTGCTGAAAGGACATGTGTGGAAAGGGGGAGATGGGGGGAGGAATCTGTGATCTGCCTCTTATGGATTCCCCTGCACATGCTCATATGGGCTTAGAGAGCTACACCATGCATGTGCATAGATTACGTGATCATGATGCACACAAATTACTCAACCATGCAGCGCACGGATAACATAGGACATAAAGCCCCTTGCTTGGCTGCTAAACTGCACATGTTTGGTCATGTAGCTGGGGGAGTGGCCAGGAATTCCAACAGAGGAGGCAGTGACCAGATCAATTAAAATTAGAAAGGGAAAATCAGGAAAACAAAATAAATAAAAAAATAGAGAGAGAAAAATTCAAGTTGTTATTACTAATCAGAAATCAACCAAATTTTCCCATAAATGAGACGGCTGGAATAATCTGCAGGGAAAACCTCGATTTGTGCGCTTTAAATTTGTGCAATTGCATAGGCAAGCTACTAAGAAAATATTGAAAGCAAATGCATGGCCAAAGCTGAAGGAAAAGGACCATTAATATTTGATGAGGTGGAGTTTAATGTTGAAGTCCCTTAGCCAGGAAAGAGAGAGCTTTGGGTTTTAATAAAAAGCACACATTAGGAAGTATGTACCTTCTTTAATGCATCTACTAAGATACTATATAAATGTTATGCATCATGCAGCATACAAGATAGAAGTTACTTTTTTGGACAGGTGTCATAGTGCACCCTTTTAGTCCTAGCACTTGGGAGGCAGAGGCAGGTGGATCTCTGTAAATTCAGAGTCAGCCTGGTCTACAAAGTGAGTTCCAGGTCAGCGAGGGCTAGACAGTGAGACCTTGTCCCAGAAAACTATTTAAACTTGAAACATCAATAAAATATGGTTTTAGTTTGAAGCCTTGGTATATAGTTCTGAATATTATATAGCTCCAGTTCAAAACCTGTCATAGAAAAGTTGCACAGTGCAATCTGTAAGCTTTCCTTCATCGTCTACATTATGGGCTGGCTGGTACCTCCTTAAAAATTCACGTTGAAGCCTTGTACTTCAGAATGTGACAGTCTTTGAAGACTGTGCCTTTGAAGGAGTTAAAGTGAGCACGACGTCATTACAGTGCGCCTAATTCAATCTGACTGGTTCCCTTCCAAGAAGGAGAAATTTGGTCACAAAAAGGAAACTTGAATAGTGTCCAAGCAAAGAGGAAAGGCCACAGAAGACATGGAGAAAGCAGCCAGTGGCAAGTCCATGGGAGAAACCCAATTTGCAAATATTACCGGCATTAACTTCTGGTCTCCAGACTGTGAGAAAGTAAATTCATGTTGTTTAAACACAAATCTGTGGTGTTTTATTGCGTCTGCTTTATCAAACCAATACAGTCTATATTGAAACTTTCTTTCTCTTTCTCTTTCTCTCTCTCTCTCTCTCTCTCTCTCTCTCTCTCTCTCTCTCTCTCTGCTCTCAAACATGTCTGGATGTGCCTGGGTGTACCTGGGAGTGTGTGTATATCTGTGTGTGCCTACGTGTGTCCCCATAGAGAGATAAACAATTCATGGATCATGCCTTGGATCATTTATAAAACTAATCACATGTAAAAATGTACATATTTTAAGAAAGATAGTAGGAGCTAGAGATGTACTCAGTGGTAGTGTTGTAGAATGGGAAGAAAAAGAGAACGGAGGGTAATACATGCTGGATTCTCCCATCAAATGCTGATATAATTAGAAATAAATAACAAGATACGTCCTTCCCCCAACAAAGTACAACCCTTAGGTACAACTCTTGGGAAGTTAAATTGTTGGGCAAAAGTAGAAATCAAAAGAGAAATAAACTACCTAGAAAGCAATAAAAAAAAGAACAATTTTAAACCCAAAGGAACATAAGGGAGAGAAGGCTCTTAGTACAGAGGTTTGAAAGGTTAAAAGAACTGGAAACAAGAAGACAAAATACTTGGCATTTAAGAGACTCACCATCTGATAGGTTCTCAATAGACTTTTGCAAGCCAGTGCCTTCCAGAAGAGACATTTCTGAGGGATGGTAATGCAATGCACAGGACTGGTTGATGCACTGTTCAATGGCAAACCATTCCTAACTTCCAGGTACCAAACACCAGTGCCCCCACAGCAAGGAAATAAGTGAGACATTGGCATCTTAAAATGTCAGAAGGAACAGGCAATTCCAGTGCTAAGGACACCAAGGGAAATGTCTCTAATTGAATCTGGTTTATCATTCCATTAAACCATAAGATAGAAGAAAAAAAGAAGGCACTAGAACAGTGTTGGGTAGGAATTAGCCCATGTTATCAGACAGGAAGACTTAATGCCACAGAGCTGTCTGTATCAACACCCATTTCTATACTTAAGACATTAAAATGCAACTTAAATCTGAGTTATGATATGATATTTTATTGTCTTTCCAGAATGGCAATATTTTATGTGTGAGAATAATTGCATAAAACAATGAAGCAAAAGATCTCAAAAAGAGACTTGCTTTGCCAGATACCAAATTTAGCATAAACTTATCGACATTTAGACCACCAGTACATGATAGAAAGCCAAAGATACACACACACTTCCAAAAATAAAAGAAAAACAATAAGAATACAAACTAAAATAAATAAGAATATGCTAAAAGATACTTTATTGCTTAAAAGGTCAAGAGTAGCAACAGCAAAACAGACACAAGCTGGTCCTCCAGGAAGTATACAACCATGCAAGGGATGAGTTAGAGATCCACCAGTTGGGATAAAAGGTGTTTCCACAAAGCATGTTCAGTAGCTTAACACATATCAGAATGTGCTACATAGAGGATATGGCATTCCTACTTCTGAAAGATATATATGTACCAACAATTACGAAATTTCTTAACATTTTCAATTACATACGTATATAGAGTTTATATATGATTATATGATATGAGAGTTTTCATGGAGGGTCCACTTGGCAGCATCTGGAATCACCTGGGAAACACCCTTGGTGTACCTGTGAGGATTTATCTAAACTGGATTAGCTTCTGGAACTTCCTTGGTTAGGTTCATTGAGGTAGGAAGACCAACCCTAAATATTGGTGGGGAAGTTTCCTCAAGTTTCCTGGAGTCCTGAAGAGAATAGAGAAGAGAAGATGAGTTGAGGACCAGTGTCCATCTCTGCTTCCAGACTGGGACCAGCATCCCGTTCTGCTTCCTGACTGGGACCAGCATCCCTCTCTCCTTCCTGGCTGGGACCAGCATCCCTCTCTGCTTCCTGACTCGGAACAACACAGTGTGAGCAGCTGCCTCCGGTGCCTGTTTCTAGGGCTCTCCTGCAATGACAGACTCTACCCTCAAACTGTGAGCCAAATAAACCCTTCCTCCTTGTAGCTGCTTTTGGCAGGGTACTTTATCTCAGCAACAGAAAAAGTAAGATATATGATCATCAAGACAAATATGGGCATTTGCATTATGTATTTACCTATCATTTTATGTTTCTCATATGATATATACGTGATGCATTGCATGAAGAAGAGTGCATAGCCATGTAGGGAGTGAAGGAAGAAAGATGAATAAATTTCGTGAAAAGTTTTCGATTTAAAATTATTAATATGTAGTATAAAATTTCAAATATGCGCATCTTATTTTACAATTTCTAAGCTATACTTTTTGCCTTTTAATGTTGCTGGAGTCAAAAAGACTCTTGCAGCTGATGGATCTGATGGCTCCCAGGTAAGTGGCAGAGGTTTTTCCTTTCATCATCACACATAAACTAATGGTGCCTAAGTGTAGGAGCAGCTACAATGTTATGGAATATCATACTCCTTGAAAAATGCTTTCAACTCAAGTCAATAAATGGCACATCCAATTTAACGGTAGAAAGGACCTTTAAAAACCAGTCCTTTCCACATTTCTTTAAGTGAGTTTTTGAAAAAGGCATGGAGGGATAAAAATGGACCCATTAGGACCCATCTAGTAGTGACCAATAACCCAGCAGTGTTTAATGTATACATAGATTGACGGGGCAGGAGGCCGTGTATTAAAATCCACACATTTAATCAAAAGTTTCCCTGTCCCCTCAGCAACCTGAGTGAGGCCATAGAGAGTTTTTCAGCCTTGACTGTCACTGCCCTGGAGATAACAGACCCTGACCTGGCAATCTTCCTTCATATACTCCTGGGAGACTGACAGAACAAGCAGACACCATTCCTCAGGGCTGGTAAGTGGAATGAATCTCCAAAGCAAACTGAATTTGGCCACAGGGCTCTTTGTTTGAATCCCAGTGTACCCATTTAAAACACTAGGCCTATCTGATTTCATTTGTGGTTTTCCAAAAGTCAGCATTTAAGAACACAAAATGTTGTCTGCACCATTTTTCCATTAGCTTTAAATTGTAATTAAGGGGCTGGAGAAATGGCTCAGTGGTTAAGAGCACTCACAGACCTTCCAAAGGTCCTGAGTTCAATTCCCAGCACCCACCTTGCAGCTCACAACTGTCTGAAGCCATTTTCTGGTGTGCAGATATACAAGCAGGCAAAGTACCTGCATACATAAAATACATACATAAATAAAGCTTAAACTGTAATTACTGTGCAGGAAAAAGGATGCATTTCTTTAGAATCCTTCAGCAATCAAGGTACTTGTATTCTTCCACAACTGGATATTCAGGTTATTCTCATGATCCAAAGGTCCAAATGGCTCCATCTTTCCCCCTCTCACTTCATCTATCCGTATCATTGCTGTGGGATGTCCTGTATGTTGTAAATATATATTGCTATGATTGATTGGTAAATAAAACGCTGATTGGCCAGTAGCCAGGCAGGAAGTATAGGATAGGCGGGACAAGCAGAGAAGAGAATTCTGGGAAGAGGAAGGCTGAGTCAGTAGATGCCAGCCTGCCTTCCAGGGAGCAGCATGTAAAGGCAACAGGTAAAGCCACGGAACACGTGGCAACATATAGATTAACAGAAATGGGTTAATTTAAGATGTAAGAGCTAGTCAATAGTTAGCCTGAGCTAATGGCCAAGCAGTTTAATTAATATGAGCTTCTGAATGATTATTTTATAAGCGGTTGTGGGGTCTGTGGGGGCTGGGCAGGACTGGAGAAAACTCCAGCTACATATCATATCCAAGCTGCTCTTTGCTCACAGGTGAAAGTTGGTGCCAGGACAGAATACAGTTTTCTTCTGTATCACCATTGGAGACTCTCTGTAGTGGGGCCAGTGCTGTTCCTGGTCTTTTCTTAAACATTATCCTGTGGATTTCATCTCAGCAACTGCTTCTTACTCATTTCCTAGTCCATTTCTCCTTATGCTGAATGCTTCCGGAAGATGAAGAGAGAGATTTAAGAATGTCATTATATGTGATTAAATTAGTTTCTAAAAAAATCTCTAAATGACAAACATTTGAAGTTTTAGGAGAAAAGATGACTAACACTTTGAAGATACTTACCCCTACCAAAAAGATATAATATAGAAGAAAAGTAATCATCAATATTGAGTCATATAAAGTCATGTTTCCCTTATTCTTAATCCTTACACTTCTGGGCATATACTCCAAAAAGAGATGAGAGAAAGGGATGAGCAAATAGACGTGAGAATAATCACTGATTGATACTATAAAGACAGTTTTAAGTTGAATAACCAAAGAAAGGCCAGGGACAGTAAAAGCCACATGATAAAAAAAACAGCTTTTAATTTAATGGAGTCAACTGAGGTAGGGGAGGGATGTGTAGGGAAAAGCTAGAAACTACATTGAAGAAACATCCTTTCCTGTGACTTTTCTAAGCCCAGGGCCTTTGTGTGTGGTCGTACAAGTTATGAACCTCACAAAGGCTCTCTGTTAAGGGAAGGAGTAGAGCTGAATTCAACTGGTGTACAGAACTACAGTTGTTTGGAAATAGGGACATCTTTTCTTTGCCTGAAGGAATGTGCCTGCCTAAAGGGATGACATTTTTCTAATTATCACATAATATTTTTAATGACTCCCAAATTCTTCATTACTCCATTCCCAAAGAAGTAGGGTCTACAGAGAGTCTAAGTTTTCTACTTCTTCATCAGTAGGAACGCTGGGAAAACAGCAACATGGCAACCTCTCTTTCCTGCCCTTTGAAAATCTGAAACTGGGCTGCCATGCTGTGAGGAAGCCTAGGCAACTTGAAAGTGCTCCATCCAGGTGGTATGCCTGCCAGTCCCAGGTAGAGGCCTGGCCAACAGTCAGCAGCCAAGGATGCCACTCATCCGCTGAGCCCCCAACTCTCTTGACTCTCCACCAGGTGCCTCAGACACTGTGGAACAGAAACACAACATCTAAGTACTAACCGCTGTGACTGCCCCCTGCCACTGTGCTTAGGAATGGCTGATGGAGGGGCACTAGCCATGAGGAACATGGGTTCTCCACCTGGGAGCTCCTCAGTTCCCATGGAGGCTCTCCCCAAGCTTCCAGTTGCTCTGACTTGGGCTGTGCCGGGATTCAGTCACCAGCTTGAATCCTCAGGCATGCACCACACCATCATTATCCCCACATTGTGGAGCCAGCTGTCCTTACTCTCTGATGCTCGCAGCCCACATTCTTAGCTTGGCAGACAAGGAAGGCCCTTGGCTCATCCTTCTTGACTGCCTCATCTCTCTCCACTCCTGCTGTCTCTTAGCTCTGGATACTTGCCTAGGCGGATGCTTCTCCTACAACTTTTCCTCCCTTTCCATCTTAACCTCCATCGTTGTCTTCTCCCCCTTCTAACCCAGCATTCTAACTTCATTGCCACCAGCAACTCAACAGTCATTTAAGTCTTTTATCCTGAACAGCTTTTAACACTGGAAACAGCTATATTATCATCTCCAGGGGCATCTGCTGGAGATTCCAGATACATCTCCCTCCAATGGCAGGAACAGAGGAAGCAATTCCAGAGTCCTCTACCTTGATATACATCATCACATCATGGGCTCAGACGGAAGCAGGAGAAGCCATTCCCACAAAAGTAGACCATATTGGTCCTCTCCCAGCACAGCAAGATCCAACGTAATAAACTTTGGGACTCTTTAAATTAGAACCTTGGAGTAAGCAAAAATGGAAAATAACCCAGAAATCACATTTACCCTTCTTTTCTTTGGGCTGGAGGAGATGCTGTTGAGTGGGCTGCAATATTAAACTCAGCCTCAGTTGGCTGCAGTGAACTTTGAAGATGACGAAACGTTGAGCTAAGCTTCCATGGCTTAGTAGGAATTGCTTAAGAGCTGTGTGACGAGGAACACAATTCTTCTCCAGGAGTAGTTGACTCTTACTGTTGGATTTTTTCTGCATTATAATCCCTACCATGAAACAATTAGCAGCATAATACACAGAAAAAGATAGCCTCTGTGAAAATAATAAATTTGATTTAGAAAAAAAATGCACACAAAATGAAAATAAATGTTGGTCTCAAATATAATCGTTCGGGTATTATGAAAGGAATCAGGTTTAATCTTTCAAATAACACTGGTTAGGCAAAAATGATAGAATGTGAATGTCAGAGAGACTCGCAGGAATAACTGGGAAATTGATAGACAGCCTGGGGTTTCTGCAACACTTCTTACAATCCCAAACTCATCCTCTGACACAGTACAGTCTATGGGCATTGCATGGGGAGATGAATATTTACTTCAGACTCAGCCTTGAGATTTGTTTGCGAAAGTAAACAGATCTCTCCCCAGTGCTGAAAGCACTGTCAAGTATTCCGTCAAGGGGGAAAACATTAGCTCTCCAAGGGAGTGATGTCTGTCTGTCTCACGCTTCTCTAGCTGCCTTTTCCTCTATTCCCTCCATGTGGTCCATCTCCTCTACACACCAACTTCCTTTTCTTGTTACAAGTCTCCTTGCAATCAAATAACCTAACCATTGTAGTTGTTGGACCTTGGTTGAAATTCAATTCCAGTCTGGGGCTTGAGATCGAATTATAATCCAAGGCATGCCCTAACATCAGTGTTTTTAGATGGGGCAGAGATGATGGCTGTTGAGGATATCTGAGCTAGGTTTCTGAAGATGAACAGAAAGGAAGACTATTCTGGAAAGGGATTCTGGAAACAAAGATCTCAAATGGGAAAGAACAAAAACAAGTTCAGCCCAGCATACTGCTTTGCTTTCAATACGGGGTTCATGGGGAGATGGAGTAAAGGATTCAACTGCAAAACCAGTAAAGGATTCAACTGCAAAACCAGAATTCAAATTGCAAGTGACTTCGGAAGTCAGGCAGAGGGGCTCAGCCCCTACTCTCCACCGCAGAAAGACATGGCTTCCTCCGATGAGATTTTCATGATTCATCTCCCTCTCATGATGGCCAACTCTTGTTGTCACACTTAGAAAAGAAAACATGTTTTTTATTGTATTCTATATCATAAAAGTGGGTAAGAAGTAATATCTATCATTAAATCGTATGCATTGCCTGGATTTCTGTTAATGAATAACTAATGTTCATGATGCTAAATGAAAATAACATTCAGCTCTGGTTATCTAAAAATATATTTCAAAGATTATCTTTTAGATGAAAAAAAGGAAGATGACCTAAATATAACTCCACTGTAAATTCCTCGAAGTAAGTCCTTCGAGACAGAAAATCTTTATCCCAGAGATCTTTAAGAATCTCAGATTAAACACTTACATTAAATAAAGCCCGGCTTGATTTGGCATTTCTTAATTTTCAGCTAAAATCCCTTTAAACTCATAGGAAAACACACACACACACACACACATACACACACACACACACACACACACACAAAAAAAAAAAAACCCTAGCCTCAGTGGAACACTGTCTGGGTTGGGGTGGAGTGTGTACCTCTGCATATGCAGGAAGGAAGCTGTGCTGGTGAACAGGAATGGCCCCACAGGCTCAGAGATTTGAATGTTGAGTCGCCAGCGAGTGGCACTCTTAGGAGGTGTGACCTTGTTCGAGGAAGTACGTTACTGTGGGTGGGTTCTGAGGTTTCAGATGCTCTCCCTTCCTGCTGTCTGCGGACCCCACTCTAGAACTCTCAGCTGCTCTCCGGCATCACATCTGTCTGTAGGCCACCATGCTGCCCACCTTGATAATGGGCTAAACCTTTGAACTGTAAGTCAGCCCCAATTTAACATTTTTTTTTTAAATAAGAGTTGCTGTGGTCCTGGTGTCTCTTTACAGCAATAGAACATTGGCTAAGACAGAACCCCTCTTCCTCTTCTTTCTTAGGAAAGAAAATTGAGAATAAAAGACAATAGGATAAGTTTTAAAAATAGTTAATCAAGAGGGGCTGGAAAGACAGCTCAGCAGTGGGGAGTATTTGCTGTTCTTCCAGAGGACCCCAGTTAAATTCCTAGCCCCTGGATTTGGGGGAGTCAGAGCTATCTGTGACTCTAGATCTAGGAGATCTGATCCCCTTTTCTGGTCTCCTGAGGTACCTACATTCATGCGGCATCCATACAGAGAGACACGCACACATACACATAAATAAAAAACAAAATTTCACACTCTTTTAAAGTAGCAATTGGAGAACCAAAAAGCTGTGCGAGACAAATAATGTTTAAAAGGTTGACACTGCAATTGCAGAACTAAACCAGCACTGAAGGTAACAAAGAGAGGTCACCCTGCGGGGAGTTAAACAGATATGGGGGTGGAGCAGGATAGCGAGCAGAGCCTGAAGTGTGACTTCAGGCTGGAGGGCCTGAGAGATGAGCATGCGCGATACGTGAGATGTGTGTTTGTATGAAGAACGCACATGAATGGAGGGTGCAGCTGGGAAGCAAAGACCGTAGGAAAGACGGTCTAGCTAAGAGTCCACCAGGACGATGGGAACCTCAAAACACAACTTCAGCCTACAGGAAGCCACTCTCCTCTAGAGGTCTGGCCTCTTGGGCACCTTCTGATCCTATCCACAAGTGAAAACTATGGCTTCCCAGTGAGCGCAAAGGCAGTGTTGCGACACAGTTTCAACAAGGGTGGAACCCCTCGATCCGTTCCTAGGTGGCTATGGTCACGCTATTTTATTCTTTCCTTTAAATTTCCTAAGTTTAAATTTGCACTGTAATTATAGACCACAGCTCCCTCATCAGAGGACCGCTCTGAGGACAGAGTTCCAGATGCACGGTACCGAACGTGGCACACAGCCAAAGCTCAGTCAACTCAGTTGTGTGTTGTCACTATTCCTGTGGCTGTTTGATTTAAAGGAAGTGATTGCCCGCCCAGTCCTGGAGATGAAGTGAAATGCACAAGCAAACCAAACCAAACAAAACTCAGAAAAGCTAAAGCACAAACTCCAAATAAGCAGATTCGAAATCAAAAGAATGCACATTTGACCCAAAGGGCACCAGTCTTAGCAGAAGACCTAGGTCGTCAGACAGTTTAGGTTGCTACCCTGGGTCCAACACATCCTAGTCAGGAGACTCTAGCTAATATGTGTTCTCTGTCAGTCTCTACCATGGTAACTCTTTCTCCCCAAATGATAACTTCAACTTGTTTGCAACAGCAGCCTCAAGTTTATTTTTGTGATGAAATCCAATGGGTAGGCGCTACAGAAATGGCTCAGTCAGCAAACGGGTTGTTGTACAAACAGGAGAACCTGTTTAATCTCCAGCATCCATCTAAAAAGCCGCCAGGTGCCTGTAATCCCAGCACTGGGGAAATAGAACCAGACAGAGCCCGAGAGCTAGCTGGCTGGGGAGCCTAGCCAAATCCATGAACTTCAGGTTCGGTGAGAAATCCTCCCTCAAAAGAAAAGAGCAATAGAAAAAGACATCTGGCATAATCCTTTAGCTTCCGTACTCATATATCCATGTGTGCACATGTGCACATATGTGTGAGTGTGCATGCACACATACACACACATAGTCACATACCTATACCACAAACACACACAAAAAATTCCACTGAGTGTATGTGCTCTTGCTCCAGATATGTTTGCACTCAATATGGAAATAATAAAAAATAAATTTATCCTAAAGGACTAATATTTTTGTGTTAACTTTAGAAAGGGGCAATATTTATATGCCTAGCATAGATAGAGAGGTATTTAAGATTTAAAGCCATACGGCCTATCAGTGAATATGACAGATTAGACTTCAGATTCCCATTTAAAGGTATAATTGAGTAATGGATTTTTAGAGCATCACCTGTAAATAGAAAGATATAAAGAATCTAATCAAGCTTAAAAGTATTGGAATGGATGAGAGAACATGTGATTTGTTATTTATTAGATTTGCTGGAGTTGTTAAAGTTTGGCTAGTACTTTGGGCATCTGAAAATCTTAAAAAGAAAATTGAAGATGTGAAATTTATACATGGAGTTTAAATACTTAAGGGGATTTTATTAACTGAGTTGTAAAGGGAACTGCCTGAGAGTTGAATGTGTTCAACTTAAATGGATCAAACATTATTCAAAGGCTCCCTTGAAAGCAATTGTTAAAATTTACTAGATTCATAAATCAAATAATAACATGTATAAGGTGAACTTACAGGTTTGGAAAAAGCTGGATTTTTTAAATGTACTTTTAATAAAATGAATACTAAATTAAAACCTTGAATAGAAGCATGGACGTTTTCTTTGCACAAAAAAAAGCAGCTCTCAGATTTAAAAAAAAAAATCGCAATAGACATGAAGATCTCATAATTGCAAATGTGCCTAAAAAAGACATCTGTACAAGTAAAACAGAAGCAACAAGATTGAAAATTACTTTCCTAAGCCAGATTTCCCCCCTCAAAAAAGGACTTAAATATGTAAAGCAAATAGATTTATTATGTTCGAGACAAAATTAAGCACTGAACTGACATGCTAGGATAATGAATTGAATTACAGAGAAAACAACACATTACATTCCAAGTTGAACAATGTGGTTCACAAGGAAACAAAGAAGTCTGGCCTCAGACTTCTTGTTCTTAAGGCAACAGCTCAGAGGTGGCAGGGTGTAGCTGGAGAATTTCTCTCCAGCTCCCGCCAAGTCCCGGAGCCCACTTCTAAAATAAACACACATTCTCTTACATTATTTAAACTGCTTGGCCACTAGCTCAGGCCTATCATTATCTAGCTCTTACTCTTATATTTAGCCCATTTCTATTAATCTATACTTTGCCATGTGGCTCGTGGCTTACTGGTACCTTACATCTTGCTTGTCCTGGCGGGGGTTCCAGGTAGTCCCCCCTCTACCTTCCTGTTCCCTCAATTCTCCTCTCTGTTAGTCCCGCCTATACTTCCTGTCTGGCTACTGACCAATCAGTGTTTATTTATACAGAGCGATATCCACAGCAGCAGGACTTACAGGGAATGGTTTCCATCTAAGTATTTCATCCCTCGTAGTCGGTAAGTCGATTATGAAAGCATAGTAAAGATATTCTCATCCTCACTGGTAGAGTGCTTGCCTAGCATGCTTGAAGCCCTGGGTTCCATTTTCCTAGCACCACAGAGCAGAGAAGGCTTTTCAGAATCATAGTAAATCCAAAATTAATTTGAAGATGCACAGTCACAAGCGAGGATAAGTTATACACAGAAGGTATTTCCATGTATAAGAAGCCAGCCACGTCTAAGGCATTATCCAAGTAAAACAAGTTTAATCTCTTTCTTCCCACCTCTCCAATCAAGGTGAGGATTCTTGGAACAGGCAACCTGGCAAAAAGGAAGGACTGTATTCACATGGGCACACTGTTAACAGACTTCTAGTTACTAAAGATGAATCCAGATAAAGAAAAGGTATAGAATGTGTTTGCATCAGACACCCCCCACTAAGAAAGAGCACAGAACAAGGATGAGTCTGAAGGAAGCCCTAGCTGTACTTTCTGGATATTCCTAAGTCAGAGAATTAGGTTGGATTTAGGACAAATGGGGACTGCCTACCATCTACTGAACACATGCTATTGAACCCAACATGACCACTAACATTGAAAATATCTGGTTTCTTCATATATCAAAATATCTATTTGCCACCCATTGACAACAGAACTCTGGCATAGGGTAGGACTGAAGTTGGCTGTCTTGCAGGAGATTAAACAGTAGATGTAAAGATCAACCCCACATTGCTCCAAATATGGTGTCTTCAGAATATTAGTCTATGCATCAAAGATTTTTACCAAACAACAAGAAAAACAGAACATTCCACTGTCATGTGTTTATTCACTCAACAAATACCTATTGAATACCAACTAAGTAGTAATTTAAAATGGCAAGATGTGTAGCTAGAGTTTTCCTGCCTGGTCCACAGTCAGGACAAATCTCTCTTACCTGCCAGTCCCACAGCCGCTCAGACCCAACCAAGTAAACACAGAGACTTATATTGCTTACAAACTGTATGGCCATGGCAGGCTTCTTGCTAACTGTCCTTATATCTTAAATTAATCCATTTCTATAAATCTATACCTTGCCACGTGGCTCGTGGCTTACCGGCATCTTCACATGCTGCTTGTCCTGGTGGTGGCTGGCAGTGTCTCCTTCCACCTTCCTGTTCTTTTCTCCTCTCTGTTAGTCCCGCCTATACTTCCTGCCTAGCCACTGGCCAATCAGTGTTTTATTTATTGACCAATCAGAGTAATTTGACATACAGACCACAGCAAAGATGTTTATGTTTTGTAGTTTATAATCTGTGGGAGACTGACTTATATAAGTAGACCATGACATAACATTGATGACAATGACAGAGGATACATGTGGAGACAGCAGAAGATGGCTTCCAGCTCAGACATCAGCACATGGGAAAGACTGACTAAGGAAGTTCCTTAGCCATGTGAAAACAAGTCATAGTGAAACAGAAGTTTTAAAGTACCCAAGGAGTGGGAGGGAGAGAGACTGAGAGGAAACTGAGGGAGGATGAGGCATTAGGATCTGAAATAGAGAGAAGGAGAGAGGAACTAGGACACAGAGAAGGCCATGAGTCATGTTCAAAACTCTGGCCTTTTACTCAAAATCAACCTTTAAAAAAATGGATAGGTGTAAGCAACAGAATACAGTCTATCTCTTTTTGCAAGATGATTTTGGAAAAAAAAAAGGAAAGAAAAAGGATTGTATGTCTGAGAGGGAACTGGGAAAGTGCTTTGTTAGAAGGCAGCTATGAACTTTCAGGAGTTGATGGCTATGCCTGACTCACATGTCTGATGGTTGACATGGAAAATACAGCATATTTGAGAGGTACCAAGGAAATGAATTTGCAGGACTTGGGAATTGATTAGGTGAGTTATTTATTGCTGTATAACCAATTACCACCAACTTTACCCAAACACATTGGTCTCAATTTCTTTGGAACAGGACCCCGGGTATGGCGTAGCTGAGTCCACTGACTCATAGTGTACACAAGACTGTAAAGAGTTGGTCAGGGTCTCACTTGAAGGCCCAATTGGAGGGAGGCCTGCATTATAGTTCATGTGGCTTTTGACAGAATGCAGTTCCTTGCTATATGGGCTTCTCCAACACTGCAGCATTACAATAAAACCAATGGAAGATAAATTTGCTAGCAGGCTAGAAATCACCATCTTGTCAACTAATTATGAAAGTGACAAGTCCATGGCATCTATTGGTTCCAAACAAATTTCTCTACCAGACAATATTGAAATGGAAGGGACTATGGAAAGGCATGGATAGCAGAGGTGGGGTTTATTGGCAGCCATCTTGGAATCTGCTTGGCTGTGTAGGTTATGATGAGTAAGAAAGATGGGATCGCTATGCTTTGGGAGCATGGGAGTAATGATCAGCTTCTGCCAAAAATAATGAGATGAGATTTGGATCTATTGTGTTTGGGGAATTCTGAAGCAAAGTCATGTAGAATGGAAGAACACATGTGAATACATGCTGGCATACATGTTTGTGCTGCTTAAATGGGCCATTAAAGCTTTGGATGTAGACACGATGAGCAGAGAGGGCAGAGAAATAAAACCCTAAGGCATATGGGATGTAGCCACATTTAAGGCAAGAAAAGAAAGCTTCAAGGAAAGACCTAGTGAATGTGAATCTCCAGAGATGAACTCTGTTCATCCGTATTTTTTTTTCTTAAGCAACACGGGTAATTATGCAGCCAAGCTTGAAACCTGCTGAATCGTACTAACACAAAAAAAAAGATTAAACACTCCTACCTCTAAGCTGCCAGGGTGGTTATATCCAGAAGGTAGGCTTATGAATAATCTTTATTTTCTTTCTCGGGCTTGTTTATATTTTCAACCTTAAGTATTTCTTATTCACTAAAAAGAAAGTCAACTTTCTTTTTTTAAAAAAAAAATGATGTTTATAGCGCCAATATGGTTAACATAAGGAGTACAGTAAAATTAATTTGACAGAGTAAAGGGCATATAAAACTTAAAATACATCCATTTTTTCTCTGTTTAGATTTTCATATTCCTGATAAAATACAAAGCTAATAATGCCACCCTTAAGCAAGAATCTGTCTCATGCTATGACTTGAAATGTAAATTTGAATACTCATTCTAGAAAGCAACTTGACAAAGGGGGTCGTTATCTACAAAACTATTTATACTCTTGGATTGAATTCTACTTCCAGGAACTTAGCCAAAGCAAATAATCAAAGATATTAATATAAAATTCTCCAAGAGGGATACATAGAGTCTTAATGGCAGTGAAAAATTAAATAATTTTAGATAATTGGAGTTGATTAAACAAATGGTTGTAGGCATGTCACCATAATGCTGATACATCTCAACTATATATGCAAATATGTAATATTTCCTGTGTTATTCATTGTTATGCTGTATCCCTCTGTGCTATAATAGTCAACACTATACTATGTACTATCATGCATTTAATTAATTACTAATCTGGTATGTAACCACTGCATGAATTGAACAAGTGGGCTGCCTGCTGTTTTGGCAACATGATACACAACTATGGTTGTGGTGTTTTCTCACTGCAACAGAAACTCTAACTAATACAGTTAAGTCTGGGCTTTCCAGTTCCTTCCTTTCATTATCTCCACCTTGATTCTGAGGTGAATGGAGGAGAAAATTAGGGGGAAAGAGGGCTACGAATTTCAGCTCACAGTCACTCAGCTCCTTAGCACACACAGCTTCGTCGGTGTCTCTCACCACCTGTCATCATCTCGGAAAGACTCCCCTGAAGCAGCATCTGTATAAAGACACAACGCTTTCCTAGGCTCACAGTGCACCCTCTGCAGAGGGTTGGTATTGGGAGAGATGAGGACACTGTACATGGATTCCTGGTGCTCTACATGGTGGTCCCCTCCAGCCACTCTGGTTGATCTGCAGACATCCTTCCTCAGAGTGATTTCACTCACAGTCCCTTGGGCATCCCTCCAGGAGGCACAGTCCATTCCCGAGCCTACCCCATGGATAGGACTGTTCCACTTCCTCCTCTCACTCATCTGTAATCAATGGAGACTGGTCTTCTCAGAAGACAAACCTCTCAGAACAAAGCTGCTTCTCTATAAGCCAATCACGTCCTTCTCCTGCCTTCTTCCTCTTTATAATTTGCAATTGTTTGTTCATTTCATAATTGACAAGTACAAATTATAACTCTGTATGGTATACAATCTGATGTTTTGAAATACATGTATGTTTTGGAATGGTTAAACCCAGCTAGCTAACAAGCATTATCTTACACACTTATTTCCCATCTTCATCTTTTTTTTTCTGGGTTTTTGAGACAGGGTTTCAATACACAGCCCAGTAAACTAGAACTTGTGGATCTCCTTCCTCTGATTCCCAAGTATTGGGACTGAAAGCATCCACCACAGAACACATCTTGCCTGACATTTTTTAATCCAGATTTCAAACAGCTTTCCTTCTGTGTGACAAATACCATCCACGTGTATGTGTGCAAACCTTTAGGTAATAAAACTATTAGAAATAGCTTTTCTGAAACATATAACAACCCTAACCTCCACAATGCACCATTAATAACAAATAACCAAGAGAACAATATATGCTCCTCTACCTAATAAACAGTATCATTGATTTACAAAGCAGACACTGCAATGGCCATTAAAATGAGTGAAAGGTTAGTCCCTGGTTTTCCATTATAGAATAGATGAACAAAATGATTACGACATAATACAATATGAATTAGTTATGATAAGTGTGGAATGATGGAATATGATTCTCCAAGAAAAAAAATGAGAAACCCAAAACAATAATACAAAAACTTTGTAGGACACTCAGTGCTGACATAAGTGAAAGTACTAACATTTTAAGAACACATTGCTAGCCTTAAATTTGTTGCGTTGTTAAAACAATGATTTATATTCCTCATTTTTCTAACCATAGTTCTGGATTTTATTACTTGAGAGTGCTGGTTGCATATTTTAGGAGCCTTATACCCTTTAGAGAGGGAAGGGACTTTGCTGACTCAGGAGGGAGAATACTGGAGGCATTTCAGAACAGGGTAAGGGCAGAGCTGTAGTACGGTTGGCTCAGGTAGTATCAGGTAATCATTCCTGAACCAATCATCTGAAGCTGGAGGTGTGGGCATGTTTTGTAAATCATCAGTGTCCAAGGACTCCCAACATTACAAAGAGGCTTAGCAAAGGCAATGGAATCAGTAAACCACAAAGACTGCGTGCTCAACTGTGAAGGACTACAGTCTTGGGAGATAGTAGCATCTCCTTCCTGAAAATTGTGCAGCTTCACATAAATGTGACCAGTGGCCATCTTCCTAATTGTGCAAGATAGACAACCTCTACAGAAAGCAGAATAACAAGGACTTTAAGGGGTGCAGAGTGCATCTCTAGAGATTCTTAGCATCTCACATAGGCAAAGGATAGACAAATTCTGAGTACAGAACATCAACTTTGCATGGTCTGCTAGACACAGTCATGTTTACAACAAAGAAATACTGAGATACTGACAGCTTCTTAATTTGTCTAGTTCTCCAACCACAGCATCAAAAACATGAGTTTTACATTGACTTCTCTAAATATCTGAGCAATGTAAGCAAAACTTCAGTTAGTATCCATGTTGTCTGGTTAAATCTAAATGCCCCTGGCCCAGCAACTATGGCATGAATGCTTCTAGGCAACAACTTTGTAATAACTAAGATGCCCTGTGAGAAACACCAACAGAGGGAAAACTTCCGGCCCTACAGGCATCTATGTTTATTGAAACTCACCTGTATGCATGAGAGAGTCACTAGAAATCATCAGTGTAGGGAACAGCAGACTTTACACAGATGTCCATTGGTATGATCTACAGGAAATGCCGTGGCCATTTACTAAGTCTTCTTGGGCCTTCCTGAAGCAAAGAAAGACACACAAAACAACAAACAGCACCCCATTCACCCCTGAGCCATCCAAGTAGAGTTTCTGGGTGTAACAAAAGGATGCGCCATTCAGCTAGTCAAACTTGAATTTCACATAAATGACAACTTTTTAGTAGAAACATGTACCATGAAATACTTGTGATATACTTTGCAAAAAATATTGTCTAAAAGTCAAGTTTGGTAACTTGACTGTATTAGGAAATCAAGATTTATAAGGTCATTTTGGTTTTGTTGCATTTCTCTGGGATTTTGTTTTTTAATCCAAACAGCTTCTAAGAATTTAATTCCACCAAGTATTTTTTCTAAGCACTCCCTCCCTGTCAGCTCCACTCCTTCTGTTCTGTGGTCATGAAACTCACAGTCGATCCAAAGGATGGGGAAAAAGAATAGAAAATACATTATTGCAATTGTTGTCTTTTTCAAATCATCCCATTTCCTCCACATCTCCCTACCTCCAGAATAAAATGCTAGCCTTTTTATAATGATTCTTTGGGTCAAGTCTATTAGAGATTCATGATATTGCTACTTCCTAAAGTATCTGAAACAGCATCCTGGGAACACCAAAATTGTCCTTGCCAGGATTCATGAGGGCCAATGCGGACAAACTCTGTTGCCACAGCCACGCCCTGTCTATATATCACAAGATGAGCACAGCCTTGCTACAGGCCTGTTGCCAGGCAAGAGGAGGCTGTACATCACCTCTCAACATCCAGAATTTATCTTCCAACCTACCCTTGCAATGTCAGGTCTGGGAGGTCCTTGTATTAGACACAAATCATAAAATATTTGAAAAATGAACATGAAGACCGTAACTCTTCCCTCAACCCAATGCCTCTGTTGTCACTTTCATTTGAGGACGTTTACTAGGCTTGGTTGGTGACAGAACATATGTGAGGATAAGCGGGCTACATTTAGTAAAGAAAATATAATTTCAAAATGGACAAAAATCTTACCTTAGCAAATACTTTTAAAGCAATCTATTACATCGCATTTGTTAGGTGATCACAAACCAAGTTTCTAGAATTCCATCATAGGAGATGGAATGTATGTGTGTGTGTGTGTGTGTGTGTGTGTGTGTGTGTGTGTGTGTGTACAATACACCTGTTTGTGCATGTGTACAGAGCCCAAAAGGCCGGAGAAAAACCCTAAGCGGTATTTCTTAGGTACCATCTACTTTAAGGCAGAGCTTCTCACTAAACTGGATCTCACCTATTAGACTAGGCTGGGTAACAGTGAGCTCCAGAGACTGGCCTGCCTCACCTCCTCAGCTCTGGGGTTACAATCATTCACCATCACATATATTTTTCCCCGGAGTTGGTTCTGGGACTCAAACTCCAGGTCCTTATGCTTGCACACGACTGAGCCCTCTTCCCAACCTCAAAGTGCTTCAGACTGATGGACAAAGGGATGAAGAAGGCATCTGTCCCACCCTTCCTTATCTGTGGTGAGGCTTTGCCTGTTTCAGGCTAATCAAACATTCATCAAGAGAAACATTTCCTTTCTGGAAAAATTTTCACCCAATAATTGTGGAAGGACAGCCAGAACTAGGAAGTCGCCTTTTACAAACCCTTAAATGAAATAATGGCTGTAGACAACAATCATCAGAGGAACATAGGCTCTGGAATGAAGGGTGAGGCTGACTACTTTTGTATATGTGTTGAAAATTTTTCATTAAAATGTTGAAAAAAAAAAAAAACCCAGGTATTCAGAATGTTCTTGAACCCTTCACTTGTACCCTCGTTAGACATCCTTCAAAGATCCAGTCATTATTAGTTCCTTTAACAGCCCGAGTACAATCACCATCCAGATCACAGCCGTATGTCTTTGATGACTGAGGTCATCATTTCTGGCTTATTATAATAAACTTCAAACGGGAGTTTCCATAGTGACTGATTTCAACCATGTAGAGAAGATTGAACCTTCTCTCCTCTTTAGCCTAGAATATTTTCTCATTGATCACAAATGGTCTTCAGGATCTTTCATGTGCTATGTGTTGCCACCATCTGTTTTCTTGGCATTTGATCATTTTCTGACAACATTTTACAAAATATTCAAGATCACCGTGAGTGGGATAAGAAGAGGGACTGCTGGGATGTCCTGGCTAATTGGGTTTGAATTGAGAGGGCTGACCTTCCCAACAAAAGAACGTATGGCGGAAGGTGTGCACAGACTCCTGTATGGGGCATTCACTAAGTTTTCTTCCACTTCCCAAACCCTTGGCTGAAATAGGACTCACTGTGTGCATATCCTAAGCCAGGCAAGATGAACTTGACACTTCATGAAAAGAAATACAATAAGAACAGCCGAACTTACACACACACACACACACACACACACACACACACACACACACACACACACACACACAGAGCCAAAAGAGTAGCTTCCAAAAAAATAGCTTGTTCTTTCTTGTGTA
>CABHPQ010172509.1:0-39127 GCA_902168405.1 Peromyscus aztecus
TTTCGCTGTGACTAGTGCTTCCCTTCTCTGGGAACCCACTCTACTCGGACTGTCCCAGGACCAGTGACTGCCAGTCCCTTTCCTTTTCAAGCTTTATGGTGAGAGCCTGTAACCATTGCTGCTCACCTAAGTGATTGAGTTTATCTTCTGCTAGCTCCAACTGCACTGTAAGCCTCTTAATCACAATTACTTCGTGACCCTTTTTGAGTATGTCCTTGTATGCCGTTCATTTTTGCTGAGACATCATGAAAAAGAAAAGAAATAAATGAAAGGGTTCTGGGGGAAGATGAAGATGGAGGCCGCAGAGGCTCACCCTATAGAGCTTATTCGGGTGCAGACATTTCTCTACTACCGCAGAGAAATGTGATTCAGGATTGTGCCTTGCCAAAAACCGAGAGGAAAAAAACTGTGAGGGTCTCACTAGAGGGAAAGAGGGGATGGGGGCGTCTAAAGAATGGTTTGGATCAAGTCAGGTGCCCCGAGTTAATTTTCAAAACATCTCCCTTTGTATCACAATATTTTGGAAAGTCTCTTTGACCTAATTTTTCCCTTGCACAATTGTTTGGCCTGAGGATCAGAAAAGCTAATAAATAAGAAAACACCTTATAAAACACGAGGTACTATACAAATAGTGGTTGTTATTATTGCTAATATTCTGGATCCTTCACCTTCCCCACACTGTTTACAACACTTGCTATATTATATTCTGCAAAGCATTGTTTTGGATAAATACTTGTTTTAAAGGGAGGATTCAGTTACAAATAAGTTTGAGAAATACCAAATATTATAGTGCTCAGGGCTTCATAATACAAAATTCATAGACTAAGGGCTTTGATAATTACATTTTTTAAACTCATTTTTGTTCTATTTAGCAGTTTCCAACCTAGAAACCCTTATGACCAGCAACTTATGGGAAGATGCTGGTAAACACCATCATCTGGATATTTCTCCATTTTCTCCAAATCTTTGGGTCATCTCTACGGCAGAGTATAACCTCCATGGATGTTGAGGAATCCATAAATGAGTCACAGTCTCTTTCCACCAAAAAAAAAAAAAAAGCCATTGAAAATATGCACATAGATTTGCTATCCAAATGAACTCCTTGGTTATCCAAATGCCAATGACTCTTCTCCCTAAAACTTCAAAAGGATGTAAAGCGTTTTTATGGTCACTCAGAATCAGTACAAGCAACCAGGAACAGACCTGGAAGAATGGCTAAGTGTATGTACACACACTAAATAAGGACTAGAATCCAGTAAATTTACAAGGTACTAGCCAGAGAACAAACTTTAATATTCTCCCAAATGAGTAGATATGTAATCCATACAGATTTAACATTAAGACATTTTATTCATTTAAAAAAATAAAATTTCCATCAACACTAGAAATTTATACTTAAAGTATTTTGTTGGTCGCCTTTCAACTAATTCTCCACTGACATAATTGAAGAGCAGCTGTGTTTAAGCAGATATGTACCCACCATATTGTGAAATCTAGATTACTTTCTCTGAAAGATATTTGCTATAAAGTGGGTGAGAAGAAGACCCAGGTCAAAGTCTGGCTTGTACCAGAAGATCTATTATTTGTTACAAGGGAGCATTTGAGTCTTCAATAATCTTTTGCTCAAAGTGTTTCTATTTCAATTGCTCCCATTGTTCCTGGTTCCTCTGAAGTATCTTGACATTGTGATTTGAAGAAAACAATGAGTTTTGAGGTTTAAGAGGGAACAAAAATAAAGAATATATATTTAAGCTAGAAAGACAAATATCAGCATCTCACAATCCTCTCATTTTCACCTTGACATGAGATCTACTCTCCACAGATTTTTAAGTGTACAACACACTATTTTTGAACAGTCAGCACAATGTTATAGAGCATATCTCCCCCAAATACTTTTACACTCTAAGACTTTATTCCTGTTCATTATCAACCCATCCTGCTACCACATCTGTTTCTCCCTTGATTGGAACACACTGTGAACATGTTCCCAGAATGATTGTGAAGCTGGCTCTAGGATGATCAAATAATGACCTGAATTTCTGGCCTTCCCCAAAGACTTCTCTGGGAACATCAGAGTCGATAGGTAGGTGTGTGTTGCTGTTCATTCAATGCAAGGGATGCCCTTCCTTCTGCTTGCTGCTAGAACAGTGACGGCCATACACAGGCATTTTCCAAATGAAGATGTCTGATCATCCTGATTGGTTTGTTCCTTCTGATACCCATCCTTAAGATACAGCATCACGGGGTGAGTTTTCTGAAGAAATGGGTACTTGACAAACCATTTGACCCCAATCTTTCATTGCTGTGTTTCTGACAGCATTTTTCAAGGCCCAGACATAGTCCAGTTTGATCTAGACTCCTCCAGGCTCACTGGAAGTGCTGTTCCAAGCAAACCACCTTTTAAAGAAAACCCTGCCATATGCTTCAACCTAAAGCTGGGTACTTAATTTGGAAAATAAAAGACAGTGCCCACCTCAAGGGCAGATTGACTGAAGGGTTCTTTGATCTTGCTGTGCCTGTGAGTAAGTGAAGTAGGGAATAAAGAGCCACTGATTTGCTGTTAATTAAGGGAAGTGACAAGTTCTGTTTATCAGTAATAGACATAAAGGACCTTATGAATTCAAAAGAAGGCAAAGGGCTGCTTGTCATGGGAACATCAGTGTATCTTAAAGTAAAAGCTTGTTCCTGGGCAGGTCTGGTGGAGAAGATTAGACTGGTTTTATATTAATTTCATTTGGCAAAATAAAAGCCTGAATATGAACATGGAGTTTTGAGACCTCAGCATCAATTTAAGGAAATGACGAATGGTCTTTCTCTCTCTGATAGTGACTCACCTTTTCCTGACAGTGTGACTCACTGTAGGATGGCACACCAGCCACCAGCAGCTCCTCCTTAACTTCCTGAGGATGGGGTAAGAAGAGTAGGGTTTAAGCCTCAAACAGTCTGTCTTTGCTAATTCCTACAGACTATTGGACTGGAACATGCAGGCATTTTGCTTGCATGGGTCACTACAGGAACAGCATTCTGAGACTTACAGGTGATTGTCATTTTAAGTTATAATTAACCAAATAGTAAAATTAATTCCTCCTCTTTCTCCCTCTCCTCCCCCCTCCTTCCTCCAACTACTTTCTTTTTCTCACAGTTTACTGTAGAATTATACCCCTGGCTCGACTTATTCTTACTGATTACTACATATAGTCATTGAGTCCTGTCAATATAAGACCATGCTACATTCATTCAGCTAACAAAATCCAAAACATTGCCAAGCAAAAAATGGGTGAAATAAATTCAGCTATGCCTCCTTCCTCCAGAAATGTTTCTAGGGCTCCCTGTATAAATGTAAATCTGCATCAATATCTACTCATGACAAACACACACACACACACACACACACACACACACACACACACACAGCTTGCATGCACGAATACATACATTCAAAGTCTCCTCATAGTATTTCTTTTTCAAATACTACCTGACAACCCATGTGTGAACTGACCTTAAATCAAGCTGATTTCCAAACTGGAGGGAAGAAAGTCTAAGCAACTCAGAGAGTCTCTCTGATCCATCGCCCATACAGTATTTCTGTAGGTGCTGGACAACACCAAGGAATATTTTCTCAGTTTTAATGTGTTGTCCTTGTAGAAGGGCCCACTTGGTTTAACCTCTACCTTTTAGCTGTTTCTGACTGAGCGTTGGAAAGTGACTTAATGTAATAGATGAACTTAGGAAAAATAAACTTACTGAATTCAGTTCCGACCCTTTTATTGTGGGGACCATCTACCTAAAGCAGCAGAAATCTGGCATTTTTCAGCAACCATGTTCTGGACCTGAACACAAGAGGCCCTCCCTGGCCTTGAATTCTCTAGTAATGGATCAGTTTGTCAAGTTCATTCCCAGTTTTAATTAGTAGCCCGATAATCCATGTCTTTCAGCTCACACTTTAAAATGGAGTTTCTGTTCTTACTCTGTGAATGGCACAGACATGTCAGATCATTAATTCTCTTGGGACTAAGGGAGCTGGATGAGGTTTATGGCCAGTGTCTGGTTCACTACTGGCCACAGGAGGTAGTATCTGTTTGTCCTAGGCTCCACAGAAATAGCACCACTTTCTAGATGTGCCTTATGGGTTAGGAAAACGGAGTTTCAGAAAACAAAATTATGGGCAATAAAGGTGGTGTTTTAACTCATTTTTCCATGCCTGTCTTTGTCTTCATTCTTCAAAACAAGGAAGTGCCCACAACTTATTCAGCTGCCTAGGACATAACCATTTTGGTCCTTACAGGAAAATCTGTATGCAGCTTTCCCTCCCTCCTAGGAATGACTTTTTCCCCCCAAACATCTCTCTGAGCTATACTTTTGGTCTCGAATGTCATCAAAGGCTCATGGGTTAATGATGAAATCCTCAGCTGGCTGTGATTTAGAGGTGATCCAACTGTTAAGACATGGGCCTACAAGAAGTCTTTAGGCCACTGTGGATCTGTCTCCTGAAGAAACTGTGGGCTGCCAGCCCTTCCTCTCTCATTCACTCTCTGGTTTCAGGGTCAGTGGTATTTCTCAGTCCTCACACCACTGTGCGCTGACTAAGCACAGGCCTAAGAGCATCAGCGTCAACCAACTATAAACTGAAACTGCTACAGCTGTAAGCCAAAATAACCTTTCTTCTCAGAAGCCAACCGTATCAGATATGTCTTACAGTAGCAGAAAGCTGAAGAACATGTGGCAGACAGAGAAGGTGGTTGATGGTAGCTGCCTCAGAGATGACCATTTACAGGGCAGTCTGCATTCAGTTTCCCCTCCTCCTGGAGACTGGTCCTTCATTTTCTCGAGGGTTTGTTTATTCAAGTGTTCTTAAGGATGCTTTTTTGGTGTTCAGTGCCTTTTTGGGCTCTTATTCTGTCATCCTTTCTTTTCTCCTTTGCATCACATTACATTTTCTATATGTGATGTTTAGTTTCACCAAATATCTGTACTGTCATAATAACTGGTATTTCTCAGTAAATGTATGGTAGGGGGGCATGGGCTGTGGAGTCAAGTGGGCTTGTTTGGAATTTTCCAACAATTCACTTGACCTTGGTCCAAATGTTTAAACCTCCAGTCTCCCATCAGTCATATGTGCATGTTAAGATCAACTCCTTCTCTGAGTTGTGAGGATTAAAAGGGATAAAGCATACATGTGGAATAATGAATGCAGCGTGGTTTTGGTAACACTGTCTGTCTTGAAGAAGTTTCGAACTTAGAGATCCTAAATATTTATGGTATCTACTATATTACTTTAAAAAATATTGTTATATTGATATGCTGTAGATGATTAGAAATCATAGATAGAATTAAATATTGTCATGTTTTTTGTGTGCTGTCATAAAAAAAAAAAGATTGGGGAGCTGACAGAAAAATTGCAAGAGCAGGCAAAAAGATTCCGGCTCAACAGTCTGAAATTGTTAAGTGTAAAGGAAAACAACATTCAATATGTCAATCATTTCTGATGGTGTCACCCGCGTACAGAAGGCTAGAAAGATTCATGTTGATAATCTTGTTCATGAATCATAAAGAAAATGTCACTGCATGCCATCTGAGGGAAAGAAGGTTGATAAAACATTCCAAGACCATCTCTAATAAAATAGTTATGGAAATTCGTAGCAAAGGGAGACTTGCTTTATATGGGAAATGTTTTATATAAGATATCGTTTCACTAACAACACCCAAGAAAAAGGGAAGGTTTACTATGCTTTGTAATGTGCATAGTTTTTCACTTCTTACACGCATTTTTCTTTAGTAAACTTATTTTAATATCAAAACAAACTTAAATGTATTTGAATGGGTTAAAATCACTACATTAAAAAAAAGGAAATTTGGAAGGGAAAAGCTAGGGAAAAATTAAATAGAAACTATGAAAAGAAATGTCACAGTGGAGAAGTGTTTTTCTCTTAGCAATGTTAAAATATTTATTTAAAAGGTTTCATTCTGATGAAAAAAATATTTTACTGGCATTATTTGAGTATTTTTCCTGTATTTTCCTGTAGCGTTTTATTTTTTAGAGATGTTTAAAATTTGTATTTATTTCATTTTATTTTGTTTGACAGAATATTTATGCATAGTTGTGAGGTACAGTGTGTTGTTTTGATTCATCTATAAACTAGGTAATGTTGAACTCAGGGTAATTCACACATCCATTACTTTAAACTTTCCATTTCCAAATAGAAGGGAGGATTTTGAATGTAGCATGTTATTTTATAGAAAACAACCTGAAGTTCATCTTATTGCCACTTCTTGAAGACATGCGATGAATGCCATATAATGCTCCTGCCTTATCCTGTTCACCTCTCCCAATAACTCCACTAGAAAGGTACTATTATCCTCATTTTACATAGTAGGTAAACACAAAACTATGAAGTCAGGATCCTGTAACTTCCAAGTCTGTGTTATTTCTCTTCTCACACTTTATCTTCCACAATGAGTCTCTGGAGTAGCTATCAAAGACAAACCAGAGCCTGAGAAGCAAAGAATATTGAATATATCTATAAATATCCTTGGCTCACTGTCAAGAAAATGTGAAATCAAAAAGAAGTCCAATAATGGGAGAGCCTGACAAATGCTGTCAGATTTGGAAAGCATTTCAGATTTTCTGAGCGGTCCATTCAATACACAGAAGAATCTCCAAGAGTCATAGAGCCAGCGTTCCACTAGACCCCAGGAATCCCACCAAAAGTCTCAGCCAAGTTATGGAATATTTTCAGAGATTCACAGACTGCGGCACCATCAATCCCACCATCCCCAGCCATAACTTTTAAAGAGTCCATGCTGAAGCACCATTAATCACATGGTGGTTAGCACAGAAAAAACATAAAAAGCAATGAAGAACAGGTCAGGTCAAGATAAAGGGCGAACCCCAACTGGCTGTCTTATTTCTCCTCCTTTCAAGGGCATAAATTTTACTGAAGGAGTCTCTGCATGTCAGAGCTGGAGCTCTGGATTCTCTGCAGTTCACAAAGAAGCAGACACCTTTTTCTCACATTCTACCTCCAGAACCATCAAGTATCCACAGTTTCTAGCATGACTTATGCATTCAGAAAGCCCATTTATATCAAGTGCTCTTACTTTCCACATTTAATAAAAGCTTCACTATAGTTCAAGAAGGAAGGAAATGTCAAAACTGAAAATCAGCCAGTCTTGATGTCCTTGCTACTTCAATGGAAAACATGCTTTTGGTATTAGTGATTAAAGGATAAGGTAATAAATGCTTAGAGTATGACTCCAGGTACTCTCCATTCGTGTGGTCAAAAGCTGATGCATCGCTCTACTGAGCACTAACAGGGAAATGAAAGAAAACACAGATAGTGACTTTGCCCTAAGTAGATTTAACAAACTTGCTGGATAGGCAAAGTTGGTATCAACGAGGCCATCACTTCCAGTGCTGCTGATAAGGAGCGAATATTCTCTTCTTCAGGAAATCACAATTTAAGCTGGACAAATAATAGATAGTGTGAAACAATGGGGGATGCATCTAGTGGACCCTGAGTACCAGTATCCTGGAGTGGCATTTGTCATGAGAGTTCTGAGTCACATACAGACACTGACATGGTTTGGATATGTTCCTCTCTTCTGGAGCGAGTGGCTGTTCTAAAGAAGTAAATGGAATGTCATTCTGTAAGGTCCAGCTCCACTGATCTTGCCTTAGCTGATAATGGTCTGTGCATTTGCATGTCCATTTTCATTTTTTGATAGAGGAGCTTGGGCAACCATAAGAAGGAATGCTGAGATCCTAAATCTAAATCCCTTAGGTGTGACACTTTCCCCTGCTCAGTTTTTGAGACAAGTGCTGGCTGTGCCCGTCTGGAACAGGTGCAAAGATGTCTTCCTGCCAGATTTCCTCACTACAGATTATTCCTTTTTCTTCTTTGAGTCTCCATACTTCAGATTGCCTAAGAAGAAACCTGGCACCCATTATGATCTATGATCCAATTAACAGAGAAGGGAGCTGCTTGGTTTCCAACAACACACAGAGTCTGGTATGAACCCCACAGAGAAAAGCTAGCACTTGTAGGCACCGTGTGCGCACACCCTCCTGTCTGTTCTCTCTGTGATCTCAGAGTGAAGGCTCAGGAAACTTTGTTAGCTGCCTGAAATACCCACCAACATCTGGAATGGACAGAAGGACTCATGTGAGAGGTTTCTGCTGGTTTAAGTTTACTCAGCACTTCCCATAACCTAAATTTTTTCTATTAACCGTTTCTAGAATACTGACAAAGGAAGACTGGTTTTATTCTTGTGAAGGTGGGAAATAAGGAAAAACAATAATTTACTTGAGGATAAAACTCCTAGTATATTTATACATTGAACTCAGGAGCACATGTAGGCATAATTTCTCACTGTTTCCATCCTCAAGCCTAAGAAATTCTGCTTTCTGTGTACAAACTACCTCTGGGTAGAAGGTAGGGAGACCATGGTCCTCTTTTTTGCATATGAGTTTAAAATGATCGTAGATGATTCAATTATTTAAGGATAGCTTGTTCAAGACTATTTTCCACAGAGCAGAGCAGATGCAAAGATGCACAGGACCCCTGCTCTCTGGGGCATGTTTATAGGACACATATCGCTCATGCATCCTTTGTAGTTTGTTGGCATAGGATGGTCTAGCAGTCATTAAGAAAGAACCACCACCAGGTACTATCTCTCAAAGGGGAAGAAATTTCTAATCCAAAATATAGAAGCAGTCCTCTCCTTGAGGAGGACAACATTGCTGTTCCAGTCTATGTCCCGTGCACATTTTCTCAGGTAGCAATGCATATTACCTGTGTTGATGGCATTCTCAACCAGCTTAGGTTAACCAATGCAGGAATAGCAACACCGTCAGCAGCTTTCAATGCCAAGGATTTGATTCTACTCCTGTCACAGTTTTTAATATGATGTAGCTTGGATCTGGAAAGTTGATATTGCCATGTGTTGAAAGCTTTGTTTCCAGCCTGAGGCACTATGAGGAAGTCCTTGAATCATTAAGAGGTTGGGAGGTCTCTAGAGTATTGATGGGGATGTAGCACTCTAAACTATTTTTCTCCCTGCCCCCTTTTTCACTTCTCAGATGCCATCAGTTGAGTAGACTCCTCTAGCATGCACACCACCATGAGGTTCTGCTTCACCCTGGGCAGAAAGCAAAACCACCAAACAACCTGGACTGAAACCTCTGAAAACATGGACCAAGGTAAACATTCCTTCCTGTAAATTGATCATCTCAAATGTTTTGTCACAGTGACAAAAGCTGACTAGCACATGGTGTTTAGTGTTATCATCTCTTGGAAACACATTGTCATTAATGTTATCACCTCTGGGATCCAGGCTAAATGATGCCCCATGTCTGGGACACTGATGACTGTGACTCAGAAGAGGACATGGTGATGCCATGAAGATGACTCTTCAATTTCTACTTGAAATGAAGCACCCCAATTCTACCCACATTTCATCCACCAAAGCAAATTGCATGACCAATGAAGGCTGACATCAGGGAGCACTGGTCTGTAAATCCTCTCTCAGGAAGAAGAGCAAATGTTTGAGCAGCACCACAATCTACTATAGAGGAAGTGGAATGGAAAAATGAGGATTCTAGTACAATAATGCTTCCCAAAATGGACCAAGCAATAAATCCCCCGTCTACTATTGACACCATGCTGTTTAACTCTCTCTGAGCTTCAGCAGAAGATAGAAAACAATTGAAAAAAGAATTCAGTTCGACTTGTCACTTGCCTATCCAAAAACAAAGGATTTCCATTTTTAACAATATGCCATACCTAGAATATTATGAATCTGATGACTATGTCTTCTTACAGAGGGCACATCAGTAAAGACCCCCACAAATGCAGGCATCCTGGCTCCCCCCTATCCAACAGTGCCTTTGTCCTGAAGAATAAGTGTGATTTTAGTTTTAGTTCTCATATTTTCTATATTTTTACTTTCTTATAGATATTGTGACTAATTTAAACACTGTTGGTTCATAAGTGGCCCTCATATCTGAGTGTGCTTTCTTCCAAGCATCAAGACCACAGTGTCTTAGTTAGGGTTTCTATTGCTGTGAAGAGACACCAAGACCACCCACAGTAAGTCTTATAAGGAAAACATTTAATTGGGGTGGCTCACTTATAGTTTCAGAGTTCAGTTCATTATCATCATGGCAGGGAGCATGGCCACATACAGGCAAACATTGTGCTGGCTACATCTTGATCAGAAGGCAACAGGAAGTGCATTGAGGCACTGAGTATGGCTTGGGCATACATGAGACCTCAAAACCCTCCCCCACAGTGATATACTTCCTCCAACAAGGCCATACCCACTTCAACAAAGCCACACTTCCTAATAGTGCCACTCCCTATGAGCTTATGGAGTCCAATTCCACTCCCTGGCCTCCATAAGCTTATAACAATATCATAATGCAAAACACATTTAGTTCATCTTCAAAAGTCCCCATAGTCTATCACGGTATCAACAATGCTTAAAAGTCCAAAGTTCAAAGTCTTTTCTGAGATTCATATAATCTCTTAACTGTAATCACCTGTAAAAATAAAAATCAAAAAGCAGATCACATACTTCCAACATAAAATGGGACAGGATGTATATTACCATTCCAGAACAAAGGGAAGGAAGCATAGTGAGGAAATACTGGACCAAAGCAAGACTGAAAACCAGCTGGTCAAACTCCAAACTCTGCATCTCCCTGTATGATGTCAAAACACTCTTCAGATTGCCAACTCTGTTCAGCTTTGTTGACCGCAGCACACTTCTTTCTCTTGGGCTGGTTCCACTTCCTGTTTGCAGCTCTCCTCAGCAGGTATCCCACAACTCTGGCATCTCTAACACCTTCAGTTCTCCAAGGCTATCCATGCATCAACTTCACAGCTTCACAAAATGGCCTCTCTAATAGACCTCCATTCAGAGACACCCCTAACACATGCCTGGTCTCAGCTGTTTTCCTTAGCTGCAGAGGCAAATTCCATGACCCATTTCTTCTCTCCTTAATGATAAGCCAGAACCACATTACCAAAAGCTGCCAAGTTCTGTTGCTTGCTGGGGCTGGAACATGTCCCCCTGTTCAATTACATCTTCACCAGCTTTCTGATTTTGATTGTTACTTTTACTGCCTAAGCTTGGCTGTCCTTGAACTTGCTCTGTAGACCAGGCTGGCTTTAGACTCAGAGATCTGCCAGTTTCTTCCTTCCTGGTGCTGGAATTAAAGGCATGTGCTGCCACCCTGGGCTCTAAGCTTTTCTTTAATTTCTTTTCACAAGTTGGAAACTTAAATGGGTGGGATCTTGCTGTGAGGTCACCACTCCGTTTATTCAATTTCTTAATCCATTTATCTCCTTAAACACAGGATTTAACTCAGTTCCATTCCTGGTGCTCCTTTTCTCCACAAAATTTACATTTTGTGATTTACCCTGCTTAGTTTTCGCCTTGTCGTTATAAATCTTCCTCAGAGTTACCACTAATAACCACATGACAGAGTCTATGCTAAGCTGTATTGAGATTTCCTCTGCCAACAGAAATAACCCAAAACTCTTCACTTTAGCCTCAGGCGGACCCTTAGGACAAGGGAAAAAGGCAGTCACTTTCTTCACCAAAGAATGATTTGTAGGCAACCTACTAAAATTCTTCTTCTCTGAAACCTCTTGAGTGAGCCCCAACCCCCATAGTTCAAATAATTCTCAACACCACTGTCTTCCATCCTCTTACTATTTCTCCAAACAAAAACATGGTCAGGCCTACTACAACACCACCCCAGTCCCTGGTACCAACTTCTATCTTAGTTAGGGTTTCTATTGCTGTGAAGAGACACCATGACCACAGACAGCATCTCTTGTAAGGAAAACTTTTAATCAGGCTACATCTTGATCAGACAGCAACAGGAAGCACACTGAGGTACTGAGCATGGCTTGTCCATTTATGAGACCTCAGAGCCCATCCCCACAGTGACATACTTCCTCCAGCAAGGCCATATCTACTTCAACAAAGCCACACCTCCTACTAATGCCACTCCCCATGAGTTTATGGAATCCAATTATATTCAACTACCACAGTGTTGTACTAGTTGGTTTTGTATGTCAACTTGACACGAGCTAGAGTCATGAGAGGAAGGAGCCTCAATTGAAATGCCTCCATGAGATCCAAGGCATTTTCTCATTTAGTGATCAATGTGGGAGGGCCCAACCCATGGTGGGTGGTGTCATCTCTGGGCTGTTGGTCCTGAGTGGAAGAAGGTGGGATGAGCAAGCCATGGGAAGCAAGCCAGTAAACAGCACCCCTCCAGTGGCCTCTGCATCAGATCTGCCTCTGGGATCCTGCCCTGTTTGACTCTCTGTCCTGACTTCCTTCAGTGATGAACACCAATCCTGAAATGTAAGCCAAATAAACCCTTTCCTCCCTAACTTGCTTTTTGGTCATGGTGGGTCATCACAGCAATAGAAATCCTAAGACACACAGTTTCTATTAGTCTTTGAACATTCTTATGTTCAAACCAACTACATCTGAAGCACAGCTGGCCTTACTCGGCACCTGTACCTTCCCTTACTCAGTTTCTGCACTGAAATCAAATTCACTTAATTCCATTAATTATATTACCATTTTCTCAAACATATAGTTTTACATGTTTATATGAGTTTCGATATTTATTTTGCTTTCCCCTCACTCAATTCCAGCCACATGACCACCATGTATCACTAACCATGCACATTCATTCTTTTTATCATTCTTACTCAGCAACATCTAAAACACAACTTTTCCAAATGGAAAGGTATCATACTTACAGGAAACACAATAGTTATACCACCTTCATAGAAAAATGCATGGCTTTAAAAATAGCTCTGAGCTTGTTTCTAAATGTTATTAATATTGGTTTTTTAATTAAAATTTAATAGTCTCATTTTAAAACATATGGTACCCAATAACGTAGCTACTAGATTGATTCTGCAGTCACTATATTGCACATTGGCAAGACTAAATGGACACATTCAATTAACATAATTGATGACATCACTAATACTTTTTGCACAGTAGAATTTGAGTAGGGAAAAGACAAGTTACATGTCTTCTGAAGTGGTAGTGGAGTTTCTAAATTGGAATCCTCAAAAAATCTTTTCATGACAAAAAACGTGGTTATCAATGTGCAGATATCATTTTGACAAGCTTTGTGCTTAAAATGCTAGTCTCTGTAGACTCACAATTATTAGGAAATGTCTAATTAAATAGCATGTGTCATATATGCTGGCTTGTGGGTTTTTATATTTTTTTATTGTATAGTTTAAATATGATTTCTTGTGGCTATCATTGTAAAATACGATTTTTGGCTTCCCCTTCTTGTGAACTTCATTGGTAGAAAAGTTAAAATTTTGATTTGACAATATCTTATGAGACATGAAGAATTTAAAATAGAAAATTTTTTCAAATGATCCATAGAGTGTTTTAAATGTGATTCTTAATATTTTAATACTATGAATGTTAAAGTAATAAGCACATCAATCAAATTTAGATTGAAAGTACATCTAGAATGTATGAATTGGCTTTGGATTATCTGTACTAGCAATGTTGTACCTAATGTTTGGCTCAGGGAATAATGTATGTGAGATTCTTGAAATTATTTTACTAAAATAAAATCTCTTTATGTTCATAATCATTATCCATTTCCTATTTATTTATAACTTTTTTGAGATTTTGATTTGTTTTTATGTGTATGGGTATTTTGCCTGCAAGTATGTCTGTGTTCTCAGGAGTGGGAAGAGGGTGTCATATCTCCTGAGACTGCAGTTACAGGCAGTTGTGAGCTACCATGGGGTGCTTTTCCTCTAGAAAAGTAGTTAGTGATTTTAACTGCTGAGTCATTTTTCCAGATTGCTCTGGTAATTTATAACTTACATGTTCTTAATTACAAGTGAAGTCAATAGTTGGTGTGATCTTGTGGTCTCTAATCATCTTTCTTGGCCTTTACCTTTTTCAAGTTGGGTGCCCTCTGACCAGTTACAAACCTGTTTGCCTCAGGTTTTGTATCTGTGAAATGTAGTTGACATGCAGAAAAATTTCCTATGGGCTAGGGATGAGAAGTTTTGGTGGCATGTGCCAGATTTACATTTTGTTTATAAGGATTATTGCAAACCAATTGCCCTAACATATTGCTGAGAGACCTGAGGTTCCAGACTAACAGGAGAATCACTTAGGTTCAGATTGAAAACTGAATCAAGACACATTTGTAGGTCCTAAGGCCACAAGACCCAATGATGTCCAAAGTCAGGGATCTGTTCTTAGAACTCAGAACAATAAAGGGAAGTTGAATAGAACAGGGGATATACCTACAATCCAACATTGAAGACCATGCTAGGAAACTTCCCATTTCTTACTTGATCACAGAACATCCTTGCTCCACAAATTTTCCTAGGTAGTGTGCCTCATTTTCCCCAAATTGGTTGAAAACTACTCAAGAAAATGCCTATAAAGTTTGCTTTTGGTATCATGTGTTTCACTTGATAAAATCTTTTTTTTTCATTTTTCTTTATTAAGAAATTTTTTACTCGCTCCACATGCTATCCACAGACCCCCCTCTTCCCACCCCCCAGATCTCTTTCCCAAGCCACCCTGCATCCCCACATCCCCCAAATCGAGGTCTCCCATGGGGAGTCAGCAGAGCCCAGCACACTGAGCCTAGGCAGGTCCAAGCCCCTTCCCACTGCACCAAGGCTGTGCAAGGTGTCGCACCACAGGCACCGGATTCCAGAAGCCTGCCCATAGACCAGGGACAGACCCCGATCCCCATGCCTGGGTGCCCCCCAAACAGTTCAAGCCAAACAACCATCTTCCATGTCCAGAGGGCCTAGTCCAGTCCCATGGGGACTCCACAGCCACCAGTCCACAGTTCATGGGCTTCCACTAGTGTGGCTGGTCATCACTGCATGATCTCCCATCATGATCTCGACATCCCTCACCTGCAGTATCTTTCTTCTCTCTCATCAATTGGATTCCCAGAGCTCAGCCTAGGGCCTGGCCGTAGATCTCTCTATCTGCCTCCATCTGTCACTGGACAAAGGCTCTATGATGACAGCTAGGTTATTTGCTAGGCTGGTCACCAGAGTAGACCGGTCCAGGCACCCTCTGGACCACTGCCAGAAGACCAAGGTGGGGCCAACCTTGTGGATTCCTGAGAGCCTCCCCAGAACCTTGCCTCTTGCTATTCCCATGATGTCCTTATCCATCATGGTATCTTCCACCCTGCCCTCCCACTCTGTCCCTGTTCCAGCTTGACCCTCCCATTTCCCTATGTTCTCATCCCCCACTCCTCACCCTCTGTCACCTCCACACACCCAGTCCACTCACATAGATCTCATCCACTTCTCCTTCACACGGTCATCCATGTGTCCCTCCTAGGGCCTTTTCCTGTTAGCTAGCCTCTCTGGAGTTGTGGGTTGCAGTCTGGCCATCCCTTCCCTCCCATTTAGTATCCACTTATGAGTGAGTACATACTATGCTTGTCCTTCTGAGTCTGGGTTACCTCACTCAAGATGATATTTTCTAGATCCATCCACTTGCCTGCAAATTTCATGATATCATTTTTTTTTTACTGCTGAGTAGTACTCCATTGTGTATATGTGCCATATTTTCTTTATCCATTCTTCATTTGAGGGGCATCTAGGTTGTTTCCAGGTTCTTACTATTACAAATAATGCTGATAAGAACATAGTTGAGCATGTGTCCTTGTGGTAAGATTGCACATTCCTTGGGTATATGCCCAAGAATGGTATAACTGGGTCTTGAGGAAGACTTATTCCCAATTTTCTGAGAAATGGCCATACTGATTTCCAGAGTGGCTGTACCAGTTTGCATTCCCACCAACAGTAGAAGAGTGTTCCCCTTGCTCCACATCCTCTCCAACATAAGCTGTCTTCAGTGTTTTTTATCTTACTTGCTAAAATCTTATGACTGTAAGTTGAATGTGAAGAAACTTCTCATGGTTTTAATAGATTCAGTTGGGCTACAAATGAAGGTGACCAAGAAAATGCAATTAGTTAAATGCATATTAACTAATATGTAAATTTAGAAGAAAATTACCATGAAATGTATTTAAGAGCCCACATCTTGGCCATATAAACTTGCATATGATATTAACAATGAATGTATATTGAAGAGAATAGTAAATGTGGGTGGATGTGGAAAACCAGAACATTGGGGAAAAAAAGCAAAACCAGGAGCCAGTGAGATGGCTCAGTGGGTAACCATTAACCAGTGCCATTACCCTGGCAACCTGAGTTCAATCTTCTGGGCTCACAGGACAGAAGGAGAACACCAACTCCTAAAAGTTGTCTTCTGATCTCAACAAGTGTGCCCTGGCAAGTGTGAATGCGTACACACACACACACACACACACACACACACACACACACACTAAATAAATGTAATATCTTTTAAATCTACAATATACTCTTTTTTTATGTTTTGTCTTTCCCTTCAGTATACATTCCTAGACTTAAATTCTAATTTGATTGTCTGTATATTGACTGCTGAGTTTTAAAAGTTATGAATATTTTGGAAACAATCCTTTCAAATGCTTTCTCCCAGTCTGTGCCCTGTATTCCTGTTTTCTTAATAATCTTTTGATAATTGATAGCTTTGATTTTAATGAATGGCATCCATTAAGTCCTTTTTACCATGATGTTATAAAAAATCACCTTCATACCCAAGATTAATAACCTATGATTTCTCCTGAGTTTCATATTTTTGTCTTTTTTCATGACCCAATCTGAGTTGGTTTTGTGAAGGATGTAAAGTCTCAAGATTGAAAAGTATATGCTAAATTCACTTTCTCCTCGCTCCTTCTCTCTCTCTCCATGTGAATGAACAGTACAGTTGTTCTAGGACTACTTGTTCAAATGGTATCCTTGTTTCATTGTATTACATTTGCTATTTTGTAAGATCAGTTAACAGCATTTATATGATTTTATTTCTGGGATGTCTATTCTGTTTCATTAATCCATTGTTTATTATTTTTACTAGCATATTGAGTGCCAGGTCTTATAGCACTCACCACCACTGCTTTCTCCAACACCTGTTCTCTCCCCAGCTGTTCCACTCTGGGTATTCACCCTTCCGTTTTCAAATCATGAGACCTATTACCTTCCCCACTCCCACTTTATTGAATTTTCTTTACCCCACCCCATGATACCCCTTCTAGTGTCATGACCTTCACCCACACTCAATTACGCACATAGGAAGATAAGAAGCCAGTATCTATGTATGAGAGACACCCTGCAATAATTTTCTTCTAAGCTTGGATTATATCATTTAAAATATTTTGGCCAAACAAGGACACTTGCTCAACTATTTTCATAGCAGCATTAGTCGTAATAGCCAGAACCTGGAAACAACCTAGATGTCCCTCAACTAAAGAATAAATAAAGAAAAGGTGGTACATATACACAATGGAGTACTACTCAGTAGTTAAAAACAATGACATCATGAAATTTGCAGGCAAATGGATGGAACTATAAAACATCCCTGAGTGAGGTAACCCAGACTCAGAAAGACAAACATGGTATGCATTCACTCATAAATAGATACTAGATGTTAAAGCAAAGGATAAACAGACTACAACCCACAGCTCCAGAGAAGCTAGCTAACAAGGAGGACACTAAGAGGGATGCATGATTGCCCTGGGAAGGGGAAATAGATGAGCTCTCCATGAGTAAACTGGGGGTGAGGAGGGCAATAGAGGGTAAGGGATAGGGGATGAGAACATAAGAGAACAGGATGGTAGAACTGGAACAGGCACAGATTGAGAGAGCGATGAAAGAGATACCATGATAGAGGGAGACATCATAGGAATAGGGAGAAACCGGGTGCTAGGGAAGTTCACAGGAATCCACAGGGAGGACCCTAGCTTAGACTACTAGTAATAGTGGAGAGGGTGCCCTAGCTAGCCTACCCTGGTAATCAGATTGGTGAATATCCTGCCATCACAGAGCCTTCATCCAGTAACTGATGATGCAGAGATCCATAGCCAAGCACCAGACTGAGCTCCAGGAATCCAGTCAAAGACAGGGAAGAAGGATTCTATGAGCAAGTGGCATCAAGATCATGACAAGGAAATCTACAGAGACAACTGAAATAAGCCAGTGGGAACTTACGAACTTTAGACCAACAGCTGTGGAACCTGCACGGGACTGGACTAGTCCCTCTGCATAAGTGAGACAGTTGTGTAGCTTGGTTTGTTTGAGGGGCCCCTGGCAGTGGGATCAAGATCTATCCCTGGTGCATGAGCTGCCTTTTTGGAGCCCATTACCTATGGTGGGATACCTTGCACAGCCTTAATGCAGCGGGGAAGGGCTTTGACCTGCCTCAGCTGAATGTACCAGGCTTTACTAACTCCCCATGGGAGGCCTTACATTTTCAGAGGAGGGGATTGGGGGTAGACGGGGGTAGGGGAAGTCTTGGGGGGAGCGGGAGGAGGGAGGAAGGGGATCTGTTACTGGTGTGTAAAATGAATAAAAAAATCTTAATAAAGAAAAAATATTTTGGCTGAATGAAATTTATATGTAAAAATAATATATATATATCACATTTTGATTATCCATTCACCATTGATAGATAAATTGGATGATTGCATTTTCTTGCTATTGTACAATACCATAGCAATAAACTTGAATGCACAAGGACCTGTAGGCAAGTATCTTAGATGTATAAGCATCCCATTTCCCTATCCACATCTTAATATGATATGCAGTCCTTTGGTATACTTAACAGTTGCATAAAAGGGTCTTGTGATGGTTCTATCTATAATGTTTTGAGAAACCTGCACATTGATTTCCACAGTGGCTACTTCCATCCATAGCAAAGAAAGGTTCCTTCCCCACACACCTCTTCCAGCATTTGTTATCATTTGTTTTCTTGATGGCAGACATTCTGACTGGGGTGAGGAAGAATCTCAAAATAGTTTGAACTTACATTTGCCCGGTGGCTAAGAATGTTGACAAATTTTTTAAAAATATTTACTTGCCATGTTTTCTCTTCGGAAAACTATCCGGTCATTCCATTGGCCTATCTATAATCAGAAAGAGCACTTCTTGTGTTTAAGTTTTATTTTTGAAATTCTTTATGTAGTCTAGATAGTAGCCCACTTGTCTGAAGTATATCTGCAAAGACTCTTTCCACTCTGAGGCTGGAAAGAGCCTCACTCTGCTGATATTCTCCTTTGCTGTAGAGAAACCTTGAATTTCAGCTAATCTAATTTATCAGTCTTAAGGATATGCCCCGTGTTATTGGGATTCCACTCAGAAAGTCCATGTTTGTACCTCAAAGTGTTTTCTCTATCAGTTTCAGTGTTTTTCTGTTTTTGTTTTAAATTAAAGTCTTTGATTCACTTTGAATTGAGTTTTTACAGGGTGACAAGATATGAATATAATTTAATTCTTCTGCAGGGAAATATCCAGTTTTGTTAGCATTATTTATTGAATAGTCTGTCCTTTTCCAATATATGTTTGATACCACTGTCAAAAATTAGATGTCAATAGCTAAGTAAGTTTATTTTTGGGTCCTACATTATGTTCCATTGATCTGCCTGTCTGTTTTTGTGATGGGTTCTTGATGCAGAATCTTACTATGTAACCCAGACTAGCCTTAAACTTGAGTTCATTTTGCTTTATTGTGAATGTCAGCTTGTTTATTTTTCTATTGTTATGATAATCCACCACATATTGATTTCATTAGCTTCATAATACTTTATATTCAGTTTGTACACACACACACACACACACACACACACACACACACACACACACACACACACACATCAGAACTCAATGGATTTCTGCCTGGAGTTGCATGGATGCTACAGATCAAATCTGAGTTACTTATATCTTAATAATGCTGGCTCTTACTATTCATGAATATAGAATATCTTTCCATATTTAGTTCACTGATTCCTTCCATTGACTTTGGGAAATTTTCCTGCACAATTCTTGAACCTATTTTGTAAGATTAATGCTAAGTATTTTTGGAATTGCTAAAATTAAGGACATAGCATTTTAAACTTTGAAAATTTTTATTTATTTATTTATTTCATTGCTGATGGTATATGGGGGACTGAGAGGAATTGAAAAGTGGACATGCTTGCATTCTTTCTAATCTCAGTGGAAATCTTTCACATTTTCACCATTAAATATAAGATCAACTGAAGAATTTCTGTAGATTTTATTTTTATCAAGTACAAGTGTTCAATTTTTGGCTTAGTTGGGGCTTCTATAATGTGATCAAATGAAATGGCCAAAAGCAACTTGGGGAGAAAAGTGATTATTTGGCTTACACTCAAAATCACAGTCCATCATTGAAGGAAGCCATGGCAGGACATGTGGATAGGAGGTCAAGTTCTGAACCTGGAGGCAGAAACTCATGAAGAGGCCATAGAGGACACTATTTATTGGCTTGATCCTCATAGTTGGCTTAGTCTGCTTTCTTATACAACTTAGGACCACCAGCCCAAGGGGGTCACTGAACCCCATGGCCTAGGCTTGCCCACTCCAGTCATTGAAGAAAATGCCTTACAGATTTCCTTATAGGAAGTAGGGCCAGAAGCATTTTCTCAATAAAGGTTCCTCTTCCCAGATAATTCTAACTTGTGTCAAGCTGATAAACAATGAACCAGGACAATTGATCCTTTGTCAGCTTGACACACAAACACATCACTATTAAACCATAACCTTTTTTTCTTGTTATTCCTAAGATGCCATTTTATTATTAATATGGCAATGTAAAACATTCTAACTTTTAAAAGTCCCATAGTCTTTAAAAATCCAAACACTTTAACAGTCAGTCTTTTTAAAATATCCAAAGTCTCTTTTAACCCCCCAACAACTCTCTAAACCTTCAAAGTTCCTCTAAAATACCAAAGTCTACCCAAAATGCCAAAATGTCTCTCAAACTTCCAAATCCTTCAACTATGGGCTACCATAAAATCAAATGAAAGAAGCAGGACACAGTCAGAATGTGATCAAAGTGAAACCAAACTCCAACAGTATAAATAACTCAGTATCCAATGCCTGGGACTCATGATCTTCTGGGCTCCAAAGGGCTTTCAGCAGCTCCACATCTAGGACTCTGTTGTCCACAGCACACATATCTCATTTATAGGATAGGACCAGCTTCTCTCTAAACCTGCTGCTGGCGTCGTAGCCAAGTCATGGTCTGGTATTTCCAAGATCTTGGAGTCTCAACTGAAGCTAGGCTGCACCTTCATCAATAATCTCTCCTGGGACAGCCTCAGGGACTCAGACCTTGCCACATGGTGCAATGCCTCAGCTTTTCTTTTGACCCCTTCTGGGGCTTCTTTCGTAACTGAGGCTTCACCTTCACCAGTGAATTCTGTTGGTGGCTCATGATGGCCAGCCTCTGCTGTTCTTCCTTCAAAACTATTAGCATCTCAGAGACTCTTACACACTACTGAGTTCAGCTGCCACCATATGGTACAGCCTTAGTCCACTCTGGCCCACAGTTTCTGTGTTCTGGCTCCTGAAGAAATACTTCCCATAAGAGTTAGCTTCAATGATGGTTTCTTTTCTTTTTTTTTTCTGCTTCTTTTTTTTTTAATTACTAAGAAATTTTCTGTTCATTTTACATACCAACCACAGATACCCCTCCTCCCTCTTCCCGCCCCTCCCCAGCCTTCCCCCACAACCCACACCCCATTCCCACCTCCTCCAAGTCAAGGTCTCCCATGGGGAGTCAGCAGAGCCTGGTGCATTCAGTTGAGGCAGGTCTAAGCCCCTCCCCGCTGCACCAAGGCTGTGCAAGGTGTCCCTCCTTAGGCACTGGGCTCTGATGGTGGTTTCTTAATCACAGCTGATTTTTCAGTCTCAGATGACTAGTATCAATTATCCATGCAAAGCAAGTCTCATTCTAGAGTGACTTTTAATGCAAAATATCACATAAATAGCCTTGATATCCTTACTTCTTTCTGCAGCTTCATCAACCAGGACTCTATGGTCTGCACTGCTCTCAGTATTATTTTCTCAAGTTCCAATGCAGAACACTCAATGACTCTTTTAGCCCAAACTCCTGCTACAATCCTCCCCCAAATATAGTCAGATTTGTCACATTATAACCCGACTCCTGGTACCAATTTCTATCATAGTTAAGGTTTCTATTTCAATGATAAAATACTATTACCCCCAAAAAATGTGGAGGAAAGGGTTTATTTTGGTTTATAACACTCAGGTCAGACTATCACATAGGAAAGTTAGGGCAAGAACTCAAGGCAGGAATCTGGAGGCAGGAACTGAACCAAGGTCATGGAGAAACAGTTTATTGGCTTGTTCATGTCATGCTCATCCTACTTTCCTTTTTTTTTTTTTTTTTTTTTTTTTTGTTTTTTTGTTTTTTTCGAGACAGGGTTTCTCTGTGTATCTTTTCACCTCCTGGAACTCACTTGGTAGCCCAGGCTGGCCTCGAACTCACAGAGATCTGCCTGGCTCTGCCTCCCGAGTGCTGGGATTAAAGGCGTGCGCCACCACCGCCCGGCCTCATCCTACTTTCTTATGTATCCCAAGACTACCTGCTCAGGGATGACAATACTCACAATGAGCTGGGCCCTCTGACATCAATCACTAACTTAGAAAATGTTCCTCTATGGGCCAATCTTATATAGGCATTTTCTTAATTTTTTTCTTAATTATGGTTCCTTCTTCCCAGATAATTTTAGCTTGTGTCAAGTTGTCAAGCTGACTGGGAAAAAAAGTATACTTCTATTCCTACTTTATTAATTTTTTTAATGAAGGCAAGTTGTGCTTTTGTTTGTTTTTTCTCAGGACATGGTTTCTCTGTGTAACTCAGGCTGTCCTGGAACTCACTCTGTAGACCAGGCTGGTCTGGAACTCAGAGATCTGCCTGCTTCTGCCTCCCAAGTGCTGGGATTAAAGGGGTGACAAACTGGCTTTTATTAAATGCTTTTCTTTATTCTTAATGTGTTAAGATGACCATGCATTTTTCTTCCTCAGCTTGTCAGTGGGGTTGGATTATGTTAATTGAATCTCAAACATTGAACCAGTCTTATGTATCTGTGATAAATTCCGCTTGATTGTGATGCATAATTCTTTTTGTACATTTATTGGATTTCATTTGCTAATATTTTGTTAAAGATCTACATCAATGTTCCAGAGAGATACTGATCTACAGTTTTATTACATCTGTAAGGTAATATTGGCCTCATAAAATGAGTTAGAAAATGTTTCTTCCACTCCCATCTACTGAAGAAGTAGAAAACCCATGTAATTTCTTCCAGAATATTTGAAAAATTTCATCGGCATACCCTTTTGGGCTAAGTGCTTTCTGGGGAACATTTGCTAATTACTACTTAAATTTCCTTAATAAAGACTTGTTTAGATCATTTACTTTGTGTGAGTTTTTCTAAATTGTGTATTTCAAAAATAATTATTCTTCCAGGTTCCAAAGTTGTCAGACTTAGAGCTGTTCAAAGAATTCTCTTATTGTTGTTTTACATTCAGGATTTCTCTAATGATTTGCTCTCTGTTAATTATATTAGTAACTCAAGTCCTCTTTTCCTTAGCATGGTGAAAGCATTACCTTATTATTCATTTCATAAAACCAGTTCTTGGTTTCATTGATTTTTTTCTATTGATTCACAGTTCTCAAATTCATTGCTTCCTTCTCTATTTTTATTTCTTTTCTTCTGCTCCCTGTGGATTTAATTTGCTCTTCTTTATTTAGCTTCCTAAAGTGGAAACTGAGATGATTGAGTGAAGATCTTTCTTCTTCTCTGAGACATACATTCAGTGCTAAGAATTTTCCTATGGACACTGCTTTCACCGAGTCCCACAAACTGAGAAGTATTTTCTTTATCAGCTATATAATAATATTTTAACCCATATTTATTTTGGAGTGTTTTATGTAGTCATGGTGTGTAGATTTTCCACTTTTCATTCTGCTATTGTTTTTTAGCTTAATCCCATTGTATTCTGAAAAAAGACTGTACAACGTAAGTACTTTTCAATCTGTTGAAGTATATTTTATGGTCCAGAATATGATAATCTTGATCATTATTCTACCTGGACTAGGGATGAATATGTACTCTGTTGTTGTCAGGTGAAGGAGAAAATGGACATCAATTATTTTAGGTGTTTTATTGTTTCTGAATTTAATGATGTCTGTACCAATTAGTAGCCTGCTATGTCTGTATCTAACAGTACAGTATGAAGTCTCCAGTTATACTTTACATATTTCTCCTTTTAGCTCCTGTGTCACATTGACATCCCATTGTTAGACACATATACATTAAGAATTGCTATGTATTCTCAGAGAACTGACCATTTCATAATTATACAATACCATCATTTATACCTGATACCTTTCCTTGCTGTGAAATATTCTCTATGTGAACCTTTAAAAACTATTTCATGGCATATTTGTCTCCACTCATATTTGAACCTATTGTCTTTTTTATCTAATACAGTTTCTCCCAGATGTATGGATATGAAAGAAGTATTTAACAAATAGTTACCTGTTAGATCAATGAAAGCTAATACAAAGCATTTTTCCTTTTTTGTCACAAAAAATCTTCCTTAATATTCTTTTAAGCTTTTAAAAAATATATTTGGAGAAGTCAGTCTCCCAGAAACACATTCCATTCATTTTGCTTGCTGAAGTCTTTGTTTCTCAAGAATTTTGGTGGAATATTTTAAAAGATACAGAATTCTAGGTTGTATGTGTATTATCTGAATATTTTAAAAATTTCACTACATTTTTTCTAGTTTGTATGTTCTTTAAGAAGTTGTATGTGATTATAATTTTCATCTCTTTATATGCAAATATACACACACATTCGCACACACATGCTTATATGTACTTTTTAAATCAAATTATCTTTGATTTTTCATGTAGTTTAAAAATGATATTCCTAGGTATGGTTTCTTTATTTTAATTTTTTTTTGTATCTCCTGAATCTTTAGTTTGATATTTGACAATAATTTGGAGAAATTCTTGGTCTTTGCTTCAAGTGCATCTTCTGTTACTTCCTCTAGTTCCTCTCTTCCTGTATTCCTTTGATGTATGTATTATACTCCTTGTAGTTGTCCCCCTTTACCTGAATTATTATACTCTGTTTAGTAGCCTTTGTTTTTCTTTAATTCTCTTTTGTTTCTTTCTTTTTAGATTTGCGGATTTCAGTTGCCTCAGAGATTATTTTCCTTAAGCTATTTCCTTAGATATGTCTATCCTAATAATAAATTTGCTGAAGACATTCTTCCTGTCCCCTACATAATTTTTGATCTCTAACATTTTGATGTTCATCTTGACATTTCTATCTGTTTACAGTGGCCATTTGCATTTTGTGCTTTCTAATTTATTTATTTATTTATTAGAGTTCATTATAGAATAAGTTATCCTAAAAGCTCATGTGATAGATGCTTGATTCCCCCCCTCATACACACACACACACACACACACACACACACACACACACACACACACAGCTTTCCATTTGGAGATGGTAGAAACTAATAGGTGGGTACAACTAGAAGAAACAGGTCACTGGGGTCCATGATGTTGAAGTTGATGTCTTGTCTCTAGTCTCATCTGCTTTCTTTAATCGTCATCATCATGAGGTGAGTAACCCCCAGCAATGCCCATACCACCATGGCATTCTGCCTCATGATGGGGCCAGAATCAATGATGTCAATGGCTAGAGACTAAAATTTCTGAAACCCTGAGACAAAATAAATCTTTGTTGTAAGGTATTTTATCATTAAATTGTGAGAAACATGGAGTCATTGGCATTATTGGTTATTGCTTTTTAAATTCTCTGTCTGCAAATTCCAATAGCGCTGCTGTTGTGTCTCATTATAATACTTTATTTGGTTCTTAAAACTTTGGGGTTTTTATTTGTTCTACCTCTTATTTGGTGATTTTTTTTCCTGAATAGACATGAAAAAATGCCTGCTCACCCAACATAGGGCACTGTTGACAGGTCAAACAAAGAAACAGTTCTTCTATTCAAGTCTAGCTTGGTGAACCAATACAGTTATTGGAGTTACTTCAGGAGTAGGGTGAGTGATTATTTACAGGAGCATCCTTAATGCAATGGCAACTCCATTATGAGAAAATCCACCTCAGCATGAGTGAGGTGGGTTCCTATAATTTCTTGAGCAACTTTCAAATAGTACAGCTGGTGAGAGACTTTCTTCTCCCCAGCAACTAGTATAGTTTTGGGGAGGGGATTTGCGAATCTTGTAAGTTTCAGGAGCCCCTTAAGCATTGCAAGCTTCAGTTGAGTCCTGAGCCTTATAAATTTCATTTACTTCCTAAATCTTATGAGGTTCCCTCTTCCCTCCAGGATTGGATATCTAAATTCAGATAAAACAATTATATGATACCTCTTGTATCTAATTATCTTTGTGTAGGTAGATGTAAACCTGTTAAAATGACCTGCTATAAGTGGGCCCCTATCGATGTGTGATAAGACGGGTGTAGGGAACATGTCCTTATAGTCCTGTGTGTACCTGAGTTATTTAGTGAGCCTATCACTCTAGAAGTAATTTTTGTTCTTTAGTAGAACTGGTGGCTAAGCACATCTGGAGCACTTTCTTTCCCAAGATCAGTGAGGTTCTCGTTAAATCATTTCTTTTGAACATAGGCCTTATTGAGAAGAATAGGGTGTTCTACCATATTTAAAAGTAGTTTTTCATGAGCCCCACCTCCCTTGAACCCTCTTTTTACTTGGCTTCTTTGGGTCTGTGAATTGCAGGTTGGTTATCCTTTAGTTAATGGCTAATATCCACCTGTAAGTGAGTACATACCATGTTTGTCTTTCTGGGTCTGGGTTACCTCACTCATGATCTTATCTAGTTCTGTTCATTTGCCAGAAAATTTCATGCTGTCATTGTTTTTAACAGGTGAGTAATTCTCCATTGTCTAAATGTACCCCATTTTTTCTATTCATTCTTCATTTGATGGACAGCTAGGTTGTTTTCAGGTTCTGGCTGTTATGAACAAAGTTGCTATGAACATAGTTGAGCAAGTGCCCTTGTGGTCTGGTAGAGCATCCTTTGGGTATATGCCCAGTGGCATAGCTGGGTCTTGAGGTAGATAGATTCCCAGTTTTTTTGTTTTTTTGTTTTTTTGAGAAACCACCATATTGATTCCGAAGTAGCTGCATAAGTTTGCATTCCCACCAGCAATGGACAAGTGTTCCCTTTGTTCCACATCCTCTCCAGCATGAGTTGTTGGCTTGTGTTTTATATTTTAGCCATTCTGACAGTTGTAAGATAGAATCTGGGCTCATAGGGATTCACATAGACTAAACTGCCAACCAGAAGGCTTAGATGGGACTGACCTAGGCCCTTGGCCCCTATGTTACAGTTGTGTAGCTTGATCTTCTTGTGAGTGTCCTAACAGTGGAGACTGACTTTGCTACTTGCTTTTGGGACCCTTCCTCTTACTGGGTTGCCTCATCCAGTCTCAATAGAGTAGATGTGCCTAGTCTTACCGCAGCTTGTTATACCATGACTGGCTGATATACATGGGAGGCCTGCCCTTTTCTGAAGAGAAAGGAGGGGGAGTGAGTTGGGGGGAGGAAGAAGGGAGGTTGGGTGGAAGGAGTGGGAGGAGAAGAGGGAGGGAGGGAAAACTGTGATCAGGCAGGAAATAATTAATTAAAATAAATTTTAAATAAAGTAGTTTTCCCTCTTATTTCTTTTGGGAAGCATCAGATGATTTTCTGATACTTACAGTGGCTACCTAGTAGAGCTCATAATGGAAAAACTCACAGAAGTGTTGATTCTCTGCAGCTGGGAACTTTTAGACTTGTCCATACTGAGCCTTCGATGATTCTTCATTTACAGCTTAGGTTTTCCAGTCAAGGTGCTGGTTCCCATAGAGATTTCCACCCATAAGTCTCACTTAGTAAGCATGATCTGATGCCTGGGCCTGTCTGTCTCACTAACCTACCTTATGTCATCTGTTTTCCTATGGCTTCAACAAGAACTGTTCTTTTACACTGTTCAGTTCCTGCTTATTTGGATGCAGTGGTACTTTCCAAGTTCTTCACACACAGATCTAGTGATTAGCATTTGGAAAACTTGAGGGAGTTTAGGATGGTTAAAAATATTTTTGCATGGTTCCAAAGAAGTAGATATATCACTTTTGTGCATTTGTCAAAAAATTACAGAACTTTTGGTAGTGTGATGATTCATTAGTTAGTTGTGATAGTCAAATTGACAGGATCTAGAATCCCTGAGAAGACAAGCCTCTAGGCAAATCTGTGATAGATTATCTAGACTAGATTAGTTGAGGTGAGAAGAAATAGCTTAAATGTGAACAGTACCATGCTGTAGTCTAGGATCCTAGAATGTATAAAAAGCAGAAAGCTAACCGAACACCAGCATTCAACTCTCTCAGCTTCCTGATTGAATGGAATGTGACCAGTTGCTACCACCTCCTGCCCCCACACCTTCTTTGAAATGGATAAGTTCAGAAGTGAACCCTAAATATGATGTCTCCCACCCCATATGGAGCTTCCCACCAAACACAGAACTGCTTTCCAGTCAATGCAGGGCTCTCTGTTGGGCTGGAAACTCAAGCGCCAAGAACAAAGGCATTGCAGAGTGCTGTCAAAAATCCAGATGTTGGATGAAAAGCTGAAGCCCTGAGCCACAAGAGGAGCAGATGGCAGGCTGCAAAGTAGTCATAATCACAGGAAAGCAGAAACTTTTGACAGCTCTTCCCTGATTGTTCCTAAGTTCTCACCTTATTTCCATAACCATATCCAGCCAATCAGTAAACAGATGGTCTCTCAATAAATTAGAGGACACTTTGGGCTTCATTACATAGATATGACAAGAGCTCCAAGGAGGAGGAAGACAAGGGAGACTACAGAGTCTGATTTACAGCTCCAGGTCAGGATCCAGTTCTCTGATGCTCCTGTTTGGTTTGGAAGAAAGAAGCCTGAAGACTTCAGAGTCAAACTCTCAGATAGCTTGCCTATCCAAAGTTTCCTCTGGAGTTTTCTACCCCAAGTAGGACGGTCACCAGAGATGAACTCTAGAAGTCCCCCATACCTGAGCTTTTGGCCCTGAGCAAGTAGTTCAACCCAGCTAGCCTCTATGGTTCTACCACGGGCTATAGGTAAAGGCTTAGCCACTAGAGATATACAATTCGAGCCTTGGAGAACTATTGGATGCAGGAAGCCTGTTCTTGTTATGCCCATCAGTGACCTGCAGACATGCTCTCCAAAGCATTGCTTTGGACTGGCAACTCAAAGCCACCTGAGATCTTACGAACTGTAACACAGTCTTGGAGTTGGCAACCTAAACCTCCCCCAAAGCATGGGATTTAACACATGAGATTCCTTGGCTAGGAACCATCGATCCTGTTGACGACTTAGGGCTGGAATGCTATTAGCCTCTTTCAGTTGGCATCTTGTTGCTGTAGAGGGTCTCAGAATTTTTACCATTTTGTTCAAATTGTCATTACATGTGGAAAACAGATTTATCATTGTTTTCCCTTTGCTATCTTCCCACTCCAGTCTTGAAGGGAAAATGGACAAGAGCCCAGTTGGGAAAAGAAGACTGTCTATATACCACATCAACCCTTCATACCATAAAGTGAATAAATCCTCATCCCTGTTATAGTAAGCTTCCACTCTCAACTTGACACAGCCTGGGAAAAGGGAACCTCAGCTAAGGAACTGCCTAGATCAGATTGGCTGTGGCCATGTCTGTGGGGCATTTTCTTAATTGTTAATTGATTTAGGAGGGACCAGCCCACTGTGGGTGATGCCACCCCTGGCAGGTGGTCCTGGCTTATAAATGAGAAATAAAGCTGAACTTCCGGACAAAGCAAGCCACTAATCAGTGTTCCTTGGTGATCTTCTTCAGAGCCTACCTCCAGGTTTCTGCCTTGGCTTTTCACCATGATGAACTATTAGAAAAATCTTTCTTCCTAAGTTACTCTTGTTCATAGCATTTATCTCAGCCATAGAAAGCAAACTAGAACAGTTCCTCAAGTCACTTATTGCCAGGAATTTTATCACAGCAATGATAAAAGTAACAAATACAGGAGTGAATAGCAAATCTTTATATAGCAAATTTTAAAATGTTGCTTAAAGATTTGAATGGATCTGGGTGAAAGAAAATTGGGAAAAAATGACCAAACTGCATTCCAACCCTTTGAAAGGAATGAGGGGGAAAAGATCTAGAACTAAGGAATTCTGGGAAAGGTGGCATCTTTTAGACTAACAGTCAAAGGAACATATATAACAATGTATATAACGTATATAGAGTATATACTGTACTCTAAGGCTCCCATCAGCAGTGTCAGAACTCAAAAACTGTAATATATGTATACTGCAAGTAATGAAGTAAGTAGATGGTAGAAGAAGGGAGATATGTTTGCTAGTGTGGGAGAGAAGGATGTAGTACAGCTGAGGAAAATGCTAGAGTAGTCCGTATGACTATACATACATATAACTGATATAGTTGTATGCATGAATAGTTAAAGAATGTGCATATGTTTAAAAATGGTAATTTGTATCTTTTTTAATATCTGAAGAGATTCATAAATAATGACATCCCATCAGAGTATGTAGAACCAAGCATACGTAGCAGTAAAAATTTGATTTCTAATATTATTTTCTGAGAAATAGAGCAGGGCTCCTTAGAGAAGTGAGTGCTTCTAAGTCTGGCTAGCCTGGAGCATCTTGTACCAGAAAATGCAACAACATGTAAGGTTCTGGAGAAGCAGATGCTACAAGCCAGTCAGAAAAATACAAATACCACTTGATCTCACTCGTATGTGAAATCTAATACAGTTGAACTGGAACACCAATTACCAGTAACTGGGGTACGATAGGAAAGAAAGACAGGAGGAGTCCTTGATCAAAGGGACCAAAGTTTCAGTTAGACAGGAAGACTATCTTTTGAGATCTATTATCCAGCAGGGTGAATATAGTAGATAAAAATACATTGTTTATTTTCTAAAAAACTGGAAAAGTAAATTCTAAACATCTCACAACAAAAATCATAGGTGTGATGAGTTATGTTATTTGACCTGAATTAATGATATCACATTTACATATATAAAACAGTGCATTATACTCCATAGTTGTATACAATTATAATTTTTCAATCCAAATTAATATTGATAAATTTGAAAATGTTTGATAAATTGGGCAGAAGCACCCAAACCAACACACAGCAATTTAAAAACTGTAATAATGAAGCTATGTCAAACAGCCTTGCTGAAAACCAAAGCTGAAACAATTTAATCAGAAAAATAAGTAACACTGTAATGGATTACAAATACGAGTAAAATAAATAAATAAACCAGAGATAGTGGCAGTTCTCACATGCAGAAGAATTCTAATTTATGAAGTTACTACCCCCTTATGTCAGCTGTGCATAATGACTTCTTTCCTAAGAGTCCATTCCAAAACCAGATGGGGCAGTAAGTTACCTTGCATAAACTTGAATCACATTGCTGCAGCCACATAATCAAAGATAAGACAAGCTAATGGGGAGAGGAACATCGATAGCACAGATGTATTGGGAGTGTTATGCTTTCTTCGTAGCCTTCCATGAACTTATCACAACTGTACTCAAGTGCAGAAGAAACATCAGATAAATCTCAATGGAAGGACATTCTACAAGCCATACAACCAGTGTTGTTTAAAACTATCAGTCCTAAAAAACAGTCTACAAAACTCCTGTGACCAAGATGGGTCTAAGATTTGGGGCTGAATATTGTAATGTGATATCTAGGATGTAATTCTGAGATCAAAGAGTGAAGTTAGGTATAGCTGGGAAAATCTGCATATAGATATAGATGTTAGTCAATAAAATAATAGTGATGATGAAAAACGTAAGATGCTAGCTTTAGGTGAAAATTGTACAGTATGCACAGGCTCTAGGTACTGTCTGTCAACTACTTCTCTAAACCTAAACTGTTCTTAAGGGTTTAATTTAAACATTATGAAAGACAGACTACAAGATTCAGCAAATAAAATATTTTATCAAAAAAGTTATTGTTTAGGTTAGGGTTTCTATTGCTGAGACAAAACACCATGACCAAAAAGCAAGTTGGGGAGAAAAAGGTTTATTTGGCTTACACTTCCAAATTATAGCCCATCATTGGAGGAAGTCAGGACAGGAACTCAAGCAGGGCTGGAACCTGGAGGCAAGAGCTGATGCCGAGGCTATGGAGAGGTACTGCTTACTGGCTTGTTCATGGCTTGCTCATCCTGCTTTCTTATAGAACCCAGGACCACCAGCCCAAGGGTGGCACCACTCCCAGTGGGCAGGGTCCTCCCCCATCCATCGCTAATTAAGAAAATGCCTTACAGCTGGATTTCATGGAGGCATTTCCTCAGCTGATGCTCCTTCCTCTGATGACTCTAGCTTGTTTCAAGTTGACACACAAAACCAGCCAATACAACAATGTGATAGTGTGAATATAATTGAACTCCATAAAGTTCATAGAGAGTGGCACTATTAGGAGGTGTGGCTTTGTTCTCTCCTCTCTGGTAACTCTAGTTTGTGTCAAGTTGACATAAGACTAGTCAGCACTATTATTTCAAAAAAGAATGGGACTTTAAAAAGATTGCTAAAATCTTTAGAGGTACACATGAGGAAATAATAACCAGCAAAAGAGAGGGAAACTAATATAATTCTGCATAAGACCTACACAAGATCAAGCAAGCTAGTTAAAAATTCCAATATGGAGACCCTATTCATAGCTGAGGCACTATTGGCAGTCAACAGGTGCTGGAGCACACAGAGTAACTTTCCACTGGGGCTGTGGCCACTGGTATATGAGATTTTGATAGATTTAGAGCAAAACCAAATGAGTGCCCATATTTCTTTCACAGTCTGGAGTCAGGTGAGAAACAAATGAAAATAATTTGATGTGACAACTTGTAAATATCAATTCTAGATTATGTGAAAACTGTCTTTGCAGTACCAATACTATGACTACTATTACTACTACCATTACTACTACTACTGCTACTACTAATAATAGTAAAAACAATTACAAAATAGTAAAGGCATTAGGAAGAGTAACTATCTGGATTGTCCATGTCATAGTTGTTGATATTTCTTTTTATTTTTAGTTATTTTTCACTTGCTGCAGCAAGACACCATAACCTAAACAACTAATAGAAGAGTTTATTTGGGGTTTGCAGTTTCAGAGGTTTAGAGTTCATGACTATTATAGTAGAAAGCATGGCAATAGGCAGGCAGGTAGACACTGAAGCAGTAGCTGAGAGTTCACATCTTGAGACAACCAGAGGCAGAGGGATTGACTAGGAATGGTGTGAGTCTTTTGAAACTTCAAAGCCTGCCTCCAGTGACACACCTTCTCTGACAAGGCAACATTTCCTAATCCTCCCCAAACAGTTCCACCAACTGGGTACCAAGTATTCAAATATATGAGTCTATGGGGGCCCTTCTCATTCAAACCACCACAGGAAACAACTGTGACCTTCCTGAGATCTCTAATGACAGGTAACCTAATAGGGAGCTCACTAAAGGGTTCTCTTCTATAGTTGAGCACACAGACCCCCTGCTTCATCCCTCTGCCTTCCAGACAATGATTTCTTCCCTTTTCTGTACTGTCTTTCACTCATGCTAGCAGAAAACCTTGGTTCAAAATCTACAAAGTTATTGAATATATTGTTAGAAGTTGATAAAGCAGGAAAGCAAAAATAAATTCAAATTATGGAGAGAAAATGCTGCTGTTCTGTTTCCAATGATTAACACAGTTCTAAACTGGAGATAATCAGCTGCTATATAGAATGGTTTGAGGATTAAATGAAAAAAGTGCATGCAAGGTGGCAAGCAGAATAGCAATTCAAATGTTAGCCTTATTCTATTGTTGTGCAACTGTTATTTTCCATCATTACCATCAAACTCATATGCAGAAAAATTGCTTCTTTACTTCCCCTAATCACTTTACATCCTGCTTCTCCTCCCATAGTTCTCCTCACTACCTTCTCACATCCTTGTAAATTTAAGTATTAGTGCCACCCAAAAGGTCTGTTTAAGAGAATTATTTGTAGAACTTTTCTTTTAGTTTTGGCTGCCCTAAGGAAAAACTCACAGGGGAGAAATAAAAACATGAAGATGTATGTATACAATCAAATTAAAACAGGCAAGAGACAAGTTTTAGGGGAGCGCTTTTTCCATACCTGAAATGCTGACCTCTTACAGACTGTTAGGCTAAAACAGACAGGTGCAGCTTACCTACCTTGCCATAGGCCAAGTCCAAAGCTACAGGTCCCCTGGGAACCTCATCTCTGCATTGGATTCATAGGAGACCCTCTAGTTGAGTCTAACTGCACCAGCCCTGACCCTGACTTGTGATCCTCAAGCAGGGTAAGATGAGATATGCATTTCTGCAACTGGAAAAGCCAGCAGAAAGCTGGAGTGATGAAGCCCTTGGCTTGGGCGGGGGGAGACCCTCATTACTCCTAAAGCAGCAATCATACACAAAGGGCATAGGGTGAGCAGTACGCCAGATGTGCGAAGGAGCATCTGGGCTCTCAGCCACTCAGTTGCCCTGGCTGAGTGTGTGGGAGTTCATGTGGTTCTTAGGGGCATGTTAAGCTCAAGAGCATTTGATTGTAGTAATTACCTGGAAGCCTTCTGATTAATGCTCACACCTAACATGTGGTGCTGGAGACATTATTTCCAGGAAGTGATAAATGGCAACTGCTTAATTGTTTGGAGAAAAAGGTGATGCCAGTTTCTATTTGGCCAGCTTCCCAACCTATAACCAAGAGCGCCTTTCCAAACAGCATCAATAATAGCATTCTCTAGATAGCAGGATCCTATTCCACTGGTATTTCTTATAGGCATTATGTCTTAAGTATATTCTCAGGGAAGGCAAGTATAATATGCTTAATCCATTTTTCCCCATTAGGGAAAATTAGACATTCGAATGCAGTGGAAAATGGTCAGAGTTGCACAATGGATGTCAATGCTGGGGGCAAAAATGACCCCAGGTGGCCTTAGTAAACTAGATGGTGTGAGGATGAATACATTACATTCATAATGGAAGGAGATTTCTTCCTCCATAAGATGAGACAGACAAAAGAAGGGTATCCATATTTACAAGGACCTGTTATGGAGCCTTGTCTACCATGTCAAGTGAACAAAGACTCATTTCTTTCTCCTTTCCTTTCCTTCCACTTCTTCAACTTTCTTCTTTAATGCCTCATCTCTGAAAAAAAAAAAAAAACTTCAATCTCCTATCAATTCGGCAATGGTTCTTTCTAATAATTAAAGAAAGTCTTTACTCTCCGCCTCTTCCCTCCCTCCCCTGTATCCACCTCCTACCCACTTTCGAGGTGTTGACAAGAGAAAGTGTCAGCTAAACAGTTAATTAATCAAAGCCAACAGATGGGGAATCCACAGCAGAGGACGGAGAGGCAAGCCTCTTCCTTTTCCCCTTAGCCTCTGGGAACGTGAGAAAAGGGAGGAAACATCACTCCTGTGGGTTAGTGCTTGGTTTCTCACTTCACATTCCTCCTTTTTCTTCTCTGGCCCCACCACCTGCCTGCCACTGACCTCACAGAGTTAAGGGGATCCTGACAGGAAGTGCTGAAAGGATGTCGACAGAAGTGTTCGGTGGTTGAACACGCTGTGCTCACAGCCAGAGTTTTCTCACACACCTGTCCAATTAAGAATCTGGGCCCATCCTGAATAAATTACGCTACAGCTTTTACTCTGAACTGAAAGGAGATGCTGTGTACTCCTGCTGTCGCAGGGCTCCTCCTGGGACTGCAGCAAGTGCACCTGGACCAGCATCCCAGCACAGGGTGGTGCTCATCTGCTCCATCCAGGTGTGTGGCGAGCACCATGGCTCTCATCACACATGGCACATAGCATGCTTCCCACAGGGAGCCAAGTGCCCAGCACATTTTGTATGCTAAAGGATTTGTCTTCAGTGATTACTTATTTGTGCTCATCTTCATGAAAGTGGGAGAGACTGCTAGCTGGCTCAAGTTTGTATCTGCTTTCATATTTTTTTTTTTAATCTTCGAGCAAGGATGTGTTTTCAGGCTCAATTTTAGAATGTCAAAATAAAGGCATTAACTTTAGTGACGTCCCACATTTTCTGGACTGTGCTCACCTTTAGGATCATACTCCAGGCTATGTGCTTCCCCATTTCCACTTTGCTAAACACACATATATCTTGGTAGTTGCCATCAAGGAGAACAGTAGTCCTCCAACATTGTGAAGTTTCCAGAATATACTTGAGGTGAGCAAAGACTCGGCATAATCACAATCTGTATTTGCAACCAGCATCCTGTTTTCAGTCCTGGACCAAACAAGGAAGCATTCATCGGAAAGGAATAAAAGTGAAATACATATTTTGGGTCTGAAGACAATGTTCTAGATAGCAGCAGGGAGCTAGAGATTCTTAGCAAAATATATGTTACTCAGATTTATTCATTGCTGTAGCCTCCATAAACTTAAACAAACAGCTGCAGATATGATACTGTAAGCTAATTAACTCAACCGTATGTGAGCATTGAGGAGACAGAATCCTCTATCTTGGATACCTGTTTAATTGAATGAAGCACAGGAGGAAACAATTCATTTCCACTCATTGCTGGGTTCCAGCCTCTCCTCATAACCATCTCCCATTCCAAGCCAGTGATCATTACTGAACACTGAAGTGACAGTGTCGTGTGTGTGTGTGTGTGTGTGTGTGTGTGTGTGTGTGTGTGTGTGTGACAGTCACAGGGGTGGGTTAGGGGCAACTCTGGAGTCTTGTGGCAGTCATACCCTTGGTGTGACCTTTCATACTAGGGTAGTCCCTTAGGATGATGAGATACCCCACGGAAGCCAGATGAGTGACAGCCTCCCCACCACAGGGACAATGGAGCATGGCAGATGTCACTTGGAACTTGTGACACAGACTAGGAATTAGCAGGCATGACTACAGGTGTTCCCAAACAGCAGGTGGGCTCAAGTCATAAAGCATCACACGTTTTACTTATTTAACCCAGGTATTCCTGACAAAATAGCATTAGTCATGGAATAAAGAAATAGTAGGACTCACAGAAACCAAATCCCACATTTGAGATATATGTACAAAAGTACAAGAGTGAAACTCATCTCTCCGTGTGCTAACTTTAAAAAAAAATAAAGATATTTGAGAGATTTCAAAGTGAAAAGCAATGAACTATTGAAGGTCACACAGGCCATAAGGGAGAATTTTACAGGAAAATACATTGTTTCTGTGTCTCCTGGGGAAGAAATCCTCTTACCACATTTGTTGAGGGTTACTTTAACATTTTAAAGAACTATTCAAGAGTATCTACCATGGTAGTCTCTTTAACCTTAAAAGTATGGTATCTATGCAATTGCCTTGGTTTTAAACTTGGCTCTATGCCTCAATTTACCTTGATCATATTATTTTAGTGAGAATGAGATGAGCATGAGTAAATTACTTATATTTGTTATATGTGTAAATCTCTTATGCAAGATCAAATAACTTTTTGCCCCAAATTATCCTAAAGCAATTAGGAAGCCACAATTTCAAATCACTATATCTGCAAACTACAGAAAACACAAGCTGGATGTATTAGTTCCCATTGCGTCACTGAGAAAAAACGCATGCCATAAATATCAAATAGGAAGAAATATTGACTCTGCTCATGGTTTCAGAGAAGTCAGGTGATGGTTGGTCAGCCTCAGGTTTCTTAGGAAAAATATGACCATGGTGGAAGAATGTGTCCAAGAAGAGCTGGTCAATTTAAAGCCATCAAGAAGCAAAGAAAAAACCGGGCAGTGGTGGCATGCGCCTTTAATCTCAGCACTCGGGAGGCAGAGCCAGGCAGATCTCTGTGAGTTTGAGGGCAGCCTGGACTACAAAGCAAGATCCAGGACAGGCACCAAAACTACACAGAGAAACCCTGTCTTGAAAAAACAAAAACAAAAAAAAGGAAGCAAAGAAAAATAAACTCGAGAAGGTGCCAGAACAAAACAGAGTCCCAGGGACACAGAACTCTGACTTGCTTCTTCTAAAAGCCTCATCTCCTACTTTTTACCCTCACAATAGTGAATACTATGAATCTATCAAGGACTTAATCCATCAATTAGGTCAGAGCCTTCATGGTCTAGTCATCTCTGAAAACACTACCCATATCACAGATACAACCAAAGATATGTTTTGATAAACTCTTGGGCATTTCTTTATTCTATCAATTTGACAATCAGGATAACCATCAGATTAGAAACTTTGAAAGACAGGTCACATATCATGATGTACATGTAAAGGTGGCTATCATTTAAGAGTCAAGAATAATGCTTAAGGAGTGGGTCACAGCAAATCAGAACTATTGAGTTTACTCAATAACACCAAGAGAAGGAATCAACCTCCATGATGTCATATGAGTTGCAATCACATAAAATACTTTCAAAAATATTTTTCAGGAGAGGTAGGAAATAACTAAAATTTATAATACCTGAGTTATGTGGTGCCCAAGCAAAATTTTAGTTAAAACTTTCATATGTCATGCTTCCATTATTACACAAATCTAGAATGGGTTGCAAACCAGTGTTTTGTAACACAAAGCTTCCTTGAGCAGTCAGTTTGGTTATTGTCAAGTAAGTTCAATTCTTCCTTGGAAGAATCCACTTAGTTACCTATTTACAACACTTTTATTTACTGGCTAACATACTTGCCCCTGCAAAGAGAACCAAGGACACAAAATTACCAGATCAGTAAGTCCTCAGCCTTGAGGAGATGAGAGGTGGTAGCACCTGAGACACAGCTGGAGAGGAGGGTATGGGACAAAGAGACAAAGAAAGGGTATGGGAGACAGAAGGTCTGAGCAGAGTTCTTAAGGCAAGTGATAGTGAGACATCATAGACTGAAAAGACTTTGCACACAAGTGAAGATAGGAAAACTCCAGGAAAATCCAGTAGCTCAATGTGACCCAACACAATACTAGGAGAGGTTTGAAAGAGAACCTTGTAAGAGGGGGCAGGGTGCTAGGTATGGTTGTGTATGCCTGGAATCCCAGCACTGGGGAGGCTTCAGCAGTAGGGTCATGAATTTGAAGCCAGCCTGGGATAGACAGTAAGTTCTATGTTAT
>CABHPQ010172509.1:39227-51083 GCA_902168405.1 Peromyscus aztecus
GTGTGTGTGTGTGTGAGAGAGAGAGAGAGAGAGAGAGAGAAAAGAAGAAGAAGAAGAAGAAGAAGAAGAAGAAGAAGAAGAAGAAGAAGAAGAAGAAGAAGAAGAAGAAAAAGAAAAGAGAAGAGAAGAGAAGAGAAAAGAAAAAAAGAAAAGAAAAGAAAGAATAAAGGAGATGGCTGAGCTGTTATGAGTGCTTGTTTTTGCAGAGGACAGGGGCTTGATCCCCAGAACTCACATAGTGGCTCACAACTGTCTGTAACTCCGATTCCAAGGGATATAATGCCCTCTTCTGACCTTTGCAGGCACCAGGCATGCACACATGAACAGACACACATGCACGGAAAATACTCATACACATAAAACAAATAGATCCAAATAAATATATAAATAAATTAATTAATGTAGAAATAAAATACAAGTAGTACGGGCAAAAGAGTAAGGTTAGAAGAAAGCTCTAACCCACCCACCCTCATCCCTTCCTTCCCTTACCTCCTGCCTATTTCCCTGTTTAAACCCCACCCCACTCTTTCATACAACCTGTGCTCTATTATCCCCTTTTACTGTATTTTTCACTCGGGTTGCAAGACCATAAGTTCTCCTGTGGATTCTTCACGCACAACCATTTTGCTTAACCCTTCCCCTGCCCCCTCATTTCGCCTTTCCCATCATTCCACTGACTTGTGAAGCCTCTGATTCCGGTATTGCTCCTCTACTTCCCTTTCATTTCTAGTTCACACTCCCTCCACTCACGTGCTCTTTGCCATGGTCTTCTCTGATTTCCAGGCTTCTCTATGCACTACAGGTTAAACACACAAAAGAAAGCATTTGAAGCAAGGACCTACAGATGAGCAAAACAAGAGGCACTTATCTTTCCGGGACTGAGTTACCTATAAACACTTAGTATAAACTCAGTATAAACACTTAGTTCAGTAACGTAGAGCTAGCCAATAGAACGTGGGTTGGAGCCATGGTGCTTGGGTAAAGCAAGGCCCTGTACCCGAAAGCTATGTAACCTCGGGCAAATGATACAAGCATTTTCGGACCAATTTTTCTTACCAGTAGAATAGCACTTCTAGCAGGGAGTTGCTTACAGCCCACATGAGGCATGAAGCTCACTGTGGGGGTTGCAAAAAGTTTGGCAAGTAAAAGAAGGTTTCTGAACATAAAATCACCAAAAGACAATGCAGCATCAAATGAGCAGTGAGTGCGCGGTCTTTCTGGCGGTGTTTGCCCATGTTGCACTGTTCAATGTCACTGCCCCCTTGGTTCTTGAGTGCCCAACACACCCACTTCGCATTTTGCTGCTCACTACACAAGACCAGCAAATGCTGCCTGTAACAACTCAGCTTTGATTCATGAGAGTCGTTTGTTAGGAATTGAGTTTTTTTTTTTTTTTTTCCTGCACGTACAAAAAGTTTTCCACTCTTACAAAGCCACAATGATTTAATTATGGAAAACAAACACTTTCAATATTTTCCCCAGTCACTCCTCAGCATGAAAGAGTCAGAGTAGTATATCCTTGGATTGTATTATCGTAGAACATTTGATTTTTTTAAAAGTGGATATTTGCGTCACTGACTTGAGTTTTATTCAGTGAATTCAGCAAATATTGGTTTGAGATTAGGATAGAATTTCCAACAGTTTTTGAAATGGCCATAAATACATTTCTGCTATTTCATACTATGTGTTTGTATGGAGCTGTGTTGCTAGTACAGACTGAAAGATTTTGAAGACATTCTGGGTATTGAATACAGCAAAATTTAATTCTTTATGTAAAAAATGAACAATCAGACCTACACAGCCATCTCATTGTATAAGTTTTTCTTCCATAATCAATCAATGTTAAAATTGTATGTATACCAAAAAAACTTTTAAATTTTTTATCACTCAGAAGTGAATACCTGATTTGTTTACTTTATATGCATAAGATCACATACAAAATTCCCTATGGGAAGATTTCCAAGTGGAGACAATTCAAGAAGACCTAATTTACAGGACTCAGTGAGAGTGTACATTGGCATGCTCAGAACTTGGTATGATTATGGAAAGGCTACAATACACTACACATGAGCTGTTTCTGTTAACACAGCACATCTCTCACCAGAGACATGAGCTTCCTGTGTAAATTTGAGTGAAAGCTGGAGGAAAAGATTAACTCTGTCCTATAAAAGTGTGGAAGGGTCGATGCCAGCAGCATCCTGTAGGCATGACCTTGTGACAAGAAGTTGTCATCTGTGAAGTTCAAGACCACAGAAAATGAGTTACCAAAAAAAAAATCTCATATTATTTTAAATACGTTTACAATTTTCTGCTGGGCCACATTCCTAGCAGTCCTAGAGTGACCATAGGCCTGAAACTATTGAACACTTGTGACTCTGAGAACAGAAGCCTCTTTGAAGAGGGGTTTTTGATGACTGGCTTACCATGTTTACTAAGATAAAGTAAATCTATTTCACATTGACATTGAAAACTCTCCCACTGTGCTTTAGCTTTATGGTATTGTTGTTTGTTTTGTTTTAAAAGAGGATCTTATTATGTAGCCCTGGCTGACCTTCCTGGAACTCATGACCCTTCTGCCTTGACTTTTCCTTGGCTAGTAGTATAGAAGTGTCCTAGGGTACCTAGTCGAGAGCTTCTTTTAGAGCTTTAGTTCTGTTCGTTTTTTTCCTCTTGATACTTCTTTCTCCTAAAAAATTTAGTAAATGTGTCATTCAACACACGGAAACAAAATACATAGGTGAATACGTACACACAATGTAACTTTGATGAGAGCATATTTATAGACAGTAATATGAACTCGTGTAACTATTTTTTAATAAAAGAACTTACCTTGGAAATTTCAATTGCATTTTATAGAGAATGATTTCATCTTGTAAAGATCAGAAACTTTTCATGGATATATGATTATCAGTTACAGCTATACCGATGGGAATTTAGGCTGTTTCTGATGCTTTTTCTTAAAGTCATGTAATTTATGTACTACCACATATAATATTTGACATACCAATGGTATTTCAAGATTAGAATTTGTAATAAGTATTGTGAATTTGCCCTTCTAATCCACATTTGTAGTATTCTGTTTCAAAATTTCCAAGAAGTAAAAATTGAATATCAATTACATAATCAGTATTTAGTTAATACATAATTTAGTCTAAACTCATGAAACATCACAATTCTATTTTATGTGTAATTTATGTGTATTTTGTCTCATCCTCTATCAAATACAATACATGTGCTTATTTTTAAAAACTGGGAATGAACTTTTACTATTTCAAATTCATGTAGACTTTTGTAGTTGTCACTTTGTTTTTAATATGGGCTGACCTATCAATGATTCATTTGGTGCTGAGTTCATTTTCCTGAATTAAGCCTCAAATCTCAACACTACACCATAAACATGGTTGTCTGGGTCCAGAGTTTAAAATGCTTCAGACATGTCTCCAAGCTTCCAAAAACGTGCTTGGTCAAAAATAACAGAACCCTAGCAAAACAGATCAATCTCAGATCAGCAAGGGGTCAAGGTACTCTGTCTGCATAGCACCCTACATGTTTTGGGAACCGTGGTCCCATGGGAGACACACATGCTACCTCTAGCTTTTAGAGGCAGTAACTATGACCCCTTCCACTTTGATGAGATCATTGCTCTTTTCTAAAGGAAAACTGACAAGCACAAGTTTCAAGAGAAAAGCAGAGGAGCTTTAGGATTGCATGTGGCTCTTTATTCTGTATTTACAATGTCACTGAGCCCTCCTGTCCAATTCTATGAAGGAACAAAGTCCTAGCATGTGTAGCTAGGGTTTCTGTAATGACTACAACAGTTAACAATTGCAAGCTCCTGTTCTCTAATTATGATCTTTCACTTTGCATCTTTTCCAGTCACAGAACATATGCTCTAGTGTCAGCAACCGACTTTGAAGTAGTGCAGCTCAGAAGAGGGGTCCCCAGACCACAGTCTGCAGACCAAATGAGGTCTGTTTGGAGATGGCCCATGTCTGCTAGAAGAAAATCATTTTTCACATTTTTCTTCATTAAATATTAATCTATCTTATTTACATATGTATGATTCTGAATTTTATGAATATACAATGGCTACAAGAAATCACCTTCTCAAAAGGAGGTTGAGAATTTCAGTAGGTTTTAATACTAGGAAAGAGGGATTTGTGAACTTTAATCTCGTAGAGAGCTCATCTTCTTGACATAAATTAAATTCTGTAGTGAGCAAAGTTTCTCTTCCATTTATTCCCTCATTCAGGAGGCACATGTAAGTGGGTTCTATGTGTATGGAGAAAGGCAGATGAGTAGAAGGGCCACTCTAGGTACAAATTAAATTCAGGGACAATAAGCAAACAAACAAATAAATAAACAAACCACTTCTGTACATCAACATATTCAACTTTGTCGCTTCTAGGTACCATTTAGGATGCTCCTAATAAACTAAACACAAGTTGAACTGTGACAAGGTGTCTTCTTGGACCACAGTCTCAGAATCAGAAAGGAGTCTGGATAAAATACCGAAGAAGATGCATGAAAACTCCCCAGAAAGTCTTTGGAAGTGAATATTGTCCTGAGTGACCTCTATGTTGATTCATTTTTTGTCAACTTGACACAAACTGGAGTCACCTGGGAAGAGGAAACAGAATTAAAGAATTGGCCTCATCAGATTAACCTGCAAGCAAATCCATGGGGAACATTTTCTTGATTAATGACTGACATGGGAAGGTTCAGGCAACTGTGGACGGTTCCATGCCTTGGCATGTGGTCCTGGAGTGTATAAAAAAGCAAGGTGAACGAGCCATGGGAAGTTAGCAAGTAAATTGCATTCCTCCTTTGCTTCTGCTTCCATTCTCCTTCCAAGTTCCTGTCTTCATCTCCTCTCCTGGATTGTCTCCATGGTGAGCTGAAATCTGTGAGATAAAATAAACCCTTTCCTCTCCAAGTTACTTGATGTCATGTTGTTGTAATCAAAATAGAAAGCAAAGTAGGAAAGTTACTTTACATAGAAAATAACACAAATTGGGTACACAGCACGTTGTTAATATTTTTTTCTCTTTTTAATACTATTTTTTCAGAATTTAGTACAATGTATTTTTATCATATTTCCCAACCACCCTAACTCTTTCCAAACTCACACCCTATTTTTCTACATGCCTTACTTTGTGTCATCTATTTTTTAAACCCATCAAGTACAATATATGTTGTCCATATACTTTTGGATGAGTGGCTTTCCACTGGAACATGGTGGATATACCAGGAGTGGAACTTGGTGCCCACCTCTTTTCTCCATGCTGGGATTTTGTCTGGCTTGAGCTTGTGAGGTTACTGAGAGTTTGTAAGTGCAACTGTCCTGCTGTGTCTGGAAGCATGATTTCTTTGCAGTCATCCAATAACTCTGGCCCTTACATTCTTTTTGCCTCCTCCCCCTCCATGATCCCTGAGCCTTGGGAAGAGGGGATATGATACAGATATCTCATGTAAGCTTGAGTTTTCTGCAGTATCTAAATGCTGAGTAGGAGTAATGTTGTCTCATTATAAAACAACTCCATTTAAACTATTTTCATGTATGTGTATGGTTATATTTTAGGAAGATTCTACAGTGTTTCATATGATTTTTTCTGAAGGTTTTAATATTATTCTATCCCTCCAGATTTTCATTTTATACCCTTCTCACTTATTTCCCACCCAATCTAAGCCTTCCTGCTCCACTATTCCCCTTCAGCCTTTTATACCATTCTATTCTCTCTCTCATTCTTTTACATCCTACTTCCACCATGACCCCTTAATAATTTCCTGACATTCATGTGTATACCAAATGAAACTCACATGTCTGGGGAATGTTGTGTTTATCTTTTTGGCTCTGAGTTACCTTACTCAGAATGATTGTTTCCAGTTCAATACATTTACCTACACATTTCAATTTTCTTAACAGCTGAATGATATCCTGCAATGCAAATGTACCACACTTTAATGATCCATTTATTTGTTGCCGGACATCTTAGCTGTTTCCATTTCCTGACTATCTGTGAATTGAGCATCAACTGTGAATATGGCCTACCTACCAAAATCAGTCTAAAAGTTCAACACAATCCCCTTCAAAAATTCCAACACAATTCTTCACAAAAAAATTTAAATCTTATATTTCATATGGAAATACAAAGAATCCAGAAGAGCCAGAACTATCCTGAGTAATAGAAGCAGTTGCTCAAGGTATCACTATCCCATAGTTCAAGTTATATTTAAACATATATAGTAATAAAAATATTATGATTGGCATGAAAACAGACCACACTGATCAATGTAATAAAATTGAGAACTGACACATAAGCCTACATACTCAAAGCCACTTGATTTTTTTTTAACATAGACCAACAATACACATGGGAGAAAAGATAGCATCTTCAACAAATGGTGCTTTATAACCTAGATAGTTAATTGTAGAAGAATAAAATTTGATAATTATCTCTCACTTCACACAGTTCCACATGGACAAGGACCTCAACACAAGATCTGATAGCTTAATCTAGTTGAGAAGAAAGTAGAGGATGTACTTGAACTCATTGGTACAGGAAAGGACTTTATGAATAGGACTCAGATAATACAAACATTAAAACTGGCAAGTAATGAATGGGACCTCATGAAACTAAAAAGCTTCTGTACAACAAAGGACACCACCATTCATTCAACCACCATTTAAATGAAGAGACAAGATACATAAAAGAGGGGGAAATCTTTACAAATATACATGTGACAGAGTTATAAAATATACAAAGAATTCTAAAAACTAAATATCAAGAAAACAAGGAACCCAATTAAATCACAAGGTATGAAACTAGAGTTCTCAAAAGCTGAAACACAAATGACTGAGAAAAAGTTGTTAAAATGTTCAACATCCTTAGCCATCATGGAAATGCAAATTAAAAATGCTTTGAGATTACACCTTCCCCAATCAGAATGGCAATAAATAACAAATGTTGGCATGTATTTGAGAAAGGGAGCACTTATGATGATCAGAGTGCAAACTGGTGCAGCCAGCATGGAAATCAATGTGGAAGTTCCTCAGAAAGCTAGAAATAGATTTATCATGCAATTAATCTATACCACTTTTTGGCCTATACCCAAAGGACTCTACATCCTACTATAGAGATGCCTGTTAGTACAAGGCTAAATTTCAACCCTGATTGTTAAGAGTGGGTGCAATTGATCTGCAGTGTAATTATTTAGTCTATTTGTATCTATATTTTGAAGTTTTTGAGAAAGTCAGTGAAAAATAATATTTCATGACATGAAAAAAAGAAGTAAAAAATTCAAATGTCATTTTCCACAAAATGAAAACCAGGAACCCCTGGTGCCTGTTCCCCTACTTGCTGTGTGTGGCTTCTGTTACACGACTGTTTACTGGCTAGATTGAAGGACAACGTATCCTAAAATGCCTTACCAAATAAGCCTTTACTTCTTAGCTACACAGTGTCATTAATGTGTATGTGAATTTCCATACTCAGGGATAGTATAATATATGTGAACTGACTAACAAGTTTCTGCATAACTACAGTGTTGGGGCATGGAATGGCTTATCCTCTATACCACTAATGGACTCGCAAGGCTTCCTCCTGAAAGGGTCTCTTGTCTAGCTATAAACATAACAGAATCTGCCTTTTAAAAGCTATCATGGCTGACTTGAATAAACCTTTAATCCATGTGTAGTTAGATCCCTCAAAAGTATATAAAACATACTTAGCTTGTAAAGTGATTTTCACGAATTAGTCTGTGCCTTCTTCCCAGTGGATGTTTGCTTACCTAACAATGTGTATAAGAAGAACAGAATTTGACAGTCAATGTTATAACAAAATGGTAGTGAGGTTGTACCAAAGGAATTGACTCGAGCTCACTCCTCAAACATTGGAATTTCTAAGAACAAACAGTTACACCTAACCAGACTCACTTGCAGTTCATCAAATTCCCTTGATTCTTTGTTGCCAGACTTAACCAGTATGCTATGAAACAATTATTGAGTATTTGCCCGTATTTTAAAAGAAGAGTCACAGTAATGTTTTATTGCTTTTAAAAAAGAACAACCTGAAATGTCATAAAGCTGTATTTACTTTTATCCTTCTAGATTCTAAAAATAGAGAACACCGGCAAATGCATAAGCTTGAATCCAATAAAGGCTCTTTATAGGAATCTTTAATGATTGAATGAAGAACAGGAAAAGCAGTGAATGACAGGACCTGGGGGTACTAGTCTACACAGGAAAGAATTAGCTGTCTGGCAGGACCAGCCTTCACACTGCTTAATCTTTGTTGCTCTTCTTCGCTTGTTCCTTTCCCTAGGTTCATACATGAACAATTGTTTTGATGTTCTCTTAAGTGTGAAAAAAACTCTCACTTAGCTAAAATGAATACTGTGAGTAAATTAGTTTGATCAGCCCTAAAATTAGCCTTTCTGTGATTATGCCTTCACTGGACCAATGGACATTTGTTTTCTGCTCATAGGTGCTGGAGAATTTTCAAGAAAATAAAAGTATCCCCCAATTCTCCATTTGTACAAGGCTAAGTAGCTCATTAAAATGTCTCAGAGTCTACTACCTTTAGCTTGGCTTTGTATAACCCAGAATTCCTCAGACTGTCTCCAGCCTGTGAGAGAGAACATTAACAGAAATAACTTGAATTCTACTGGATCATCTCCCACTAACATAGACAGGTATGTCAATTTTGCCCCTCTCTCTGGACCAGTTGTTTTGAGAGTTGTTCAGAGGTGTCATGTATATGTAATGGTAGGAACTAAAGTTACTAATCTCTTCATTTTACCAGTGTCTGTCAGCCATCAAGTTGCTTTAAGGGAGAGGTTCATGTCCCATCTGATCTCAGATCCTCCCTTTCTGAGGTGCAGGTTCCCATGACATCATGTCCTGAAGGTACTCTTCCTCTAAACAAGTTAAATGGCACTTCTAAATCCTTTCCTGTGCTCCTGCCCTGCTTGCTGTGGAGTCATGATTTCTGGCCTGCAGAAAAAGAAATTCAGATCATCTGCCATATTCCACCACGGTAGATTCTTTAGCATTGTCTTGCATCTAGCTAAACTTTCTAAGAAAATAATTGCATAAACAGTAGCTGCAGCACCCTTTTCCCATGACAGCTCTGACATTACCAGAGGAAAAGGTAGTGGGAATGATATTAGTCACTCTTCTGCATCCCACCTCTCTCTAGTAACACCTAGCTCTAGGTGCCTAGAAATAAATTTTGATGCGATGTTCTCTCAAGCCTGGCAAACTTAAATGAGCAAGCAGAATCCTGGGATCAAGAGGCATATCCACTTAGTTTGTCATATTCCTTAAAGACAGACAGTGCAAGCACATTTACAATGCATAAGAAATCTAGTAACCAAATAACATGTCTTTGATCACACATCATTACACAGCTGTGCCAGACATTTATGTCCACCTCAGTTGCCTCCGAAAGTGTCACTTCTGAGCTTCGGATTTCAAACTCTGTCACCTGGCTTTTCATCTCAGAGCCAAAGAGGATGGTCACTTGTCCTTGCCATTTCCCTCCCAATAACAAATTTCTTCAGCTTGCCAAATGCTGAGTATAAATCAGAAATCAAGAAAAACATGCAGCTTGATCACAAAGTAATATCATACTCCTTACTCCTACACACCAACTCAGAAGCACATAATTGTCAGGGACCACTTCACCCTGATCTGGCATCCAAGGCTTGAAGAAGAACTGCTCTGCAAAGGGTTTCCTAAGCAGAAAGACCATGTGCCAGGAGAGGCACTAAGGAATATTAGTTGCTTGTGTTCTGTTGGGAAGTCCAGAAGCCCTGAAATATTCAGAACAACTCTTCTCCGGTGTCCTAACAATAAATACTGCCATACGCCTTTAAACAGCTAGTACTCTTTGCAAAAAGAAAGGTGTTTTGTTATTTGAGCATGTATAAATACACAAACACACATGAACATGCACACACTTCAGTTTAGGAAGAACAAATATAGATGAATAAAGTCTATAATAACCATGGACAGGTTATTACATTCTTATTTTAGTTGAAGCAAAATATTCTACCACAAAATGTACAGAACACAAGTTGGCAGGCAAACTAAAGAAAACATATTTTTGCTTTGTTTTTTCTTTTTGTGTAAAATTGCAATACACAAGGGTTTCTGTGCATCTTTGTGCATCAAATCACTTTAGAGATCTAGTATAGTGTAAGAATCTATTCTCAGAACAATGTTATGTAAATGCATACAGTAAAAGACATAGAGTACAAAGGAAACTATATTAAAATATTCTCTTCAAGTTTAAATGAGTCTTATAGTTTACATATGCTTCCTTATCAACACATTAAATAACAAAATCAAACACAATGAGAAAGCAGTGATGGAAAAATGCTAACTTGAAAATACCAGAAGAATGGGGAGATGGCTCAGTCTGGGAGACATCACCCAGGCATGAGAATCTGAGTTCAGATCCCAGAACCTACATGAAAAGCCTAGAGGTAGCACAGCACTCCTGGAAACCCTGCATTTGGGACAGTGTTGGGAGAACAGGTAGATCCCTGAAGATCATCCACCAGCTGCTGAGCTAAATCAATGAACTGCATGTTCAGTGTGAGACCCTGTCTCAAAACAACAAAAGCACAGGTCAATAAAGGAAAGGAACCCAATCTTGACTCCAGACCTTCAAACACATGCACACCATGTGCACCAGCAACTGCACAGAAATGCACACACACTAAAAAGTAAAGATACAACACTCAACTATACCCAAGCGGGGGAGGGGGAATCAATGGTAAAGCTATGCTGACAATGTTTTTATTTTTTTGTGTGTGTGTGTTCAGTAGTAAGAGGAAAAAGTATTAAGTTCTAGTTAGAATTAGATAAAAAATAGAGATTCCACACTATGTCCACTAAAATCCATGCATCCTTTTTTGGGAAGTTCCTGGGTTCTCAGAATCCCTGCAATACACTGACAGTGTTAATGGTAGTCACGTCTGGATATTTTTCAGTTTCTCTGGAAGGAGAGATTAAATGTAGTTAGTGTTCAGCAGGTGCCCTCCCCTTTGAGGTGTGTCTTTTCTCAGGCCACTGCCACCCAGCTGCTTCCCCATCAGGATCCTAGTCACATCATCGCTCTGTGTATCTTCGGTCCTGATGTTTAAAAATCATTCCTTCATATCTGTCTCCTCTGACTTAGCTGAGACATGATCAGCATCTTGAAATACATCCCCAGAAACAATCAAGGTCCTGTTTAGGAGCTTTCAAGAACATGGCTGTTGTCCTTGAACTGTTCCTTCCTGAATGTGAATGAGCACTTGGTGATGGTGTCTGCAGATGCCCTCTGGGGAATCGAAATGACTGTATAACAATCTGATGAAGAAGGATTCTGGATGTCCCAAGGCTGGATGTGAGTGGCAAGTTCCAGCACAATAATAAGTGGGAAGAGCCACTCATACCCAGGATTGGAAGGGAATGCAGAGAGAAGTGAACCACCACACAGTAGAGACTTAACCTGTATGAGGGTCTATCTCATAGACACCTACCAAGTCAAGAGCCCTGTCCAACCCCTCTAAGAAGTAGGGCCAGAAGCCTAGCTCTTCTCTCTGGTGAAAAACATTTCCAAAGCTTCTAAAGGAAGCATGTGCTAGACTGTCTGCCCCCTTGAATGCTATTTCTAGAATTTACCTAACAGGCCTTCCCAATAACTTTCTAGGGAATCACACAACACTTGGCTTTCCTGTTTACAGCTAATTAAGTTCCCAGACTGCAAGTAAAATGACAATATGGCGGTTTTTGTCATGAAGAAATACAAATGATTTCCATTCCATATTAAAGATCATCTCAGCAATTATGGATTTATTATT
>CABHPQ010172510.1:808-21909 GCA_902168405.1 Peromyscus aztecus
CTCTGTGTAGCCCTGGCTGTCCTGGAACACCCCTGTAGACACGAGTGCTACTACCACCTGGCAATTTATTCTTTTTCAAATATTTATTTTATTTTAAAATGATGTATATGTGTGCACAGATATATGCATGTAAATGGCCTGTGGAGGCCAGAAGAGGGCATTCAATCCCATGAATCTGGAGTTACAAACGGTGAACTGCCGGACATGGTTGCTAAGAACTGAACTCAGCAAGAGCAGCCGGCCTCATAATGGTTAAGCCATGTCACCAGCTGTCACCCCCCCCCCCCCCCCCCCCTTTTTTTTTCAACAAAATCTTGCTCTGTAGCCCAGGTTGGCCTCCACATTATGATCCTCCTGAGTGCTGGGGTTACAGCTCTGAGCTGGTAGGCACAGCTGAATTAATTCATTTTTATTCATCAATAATACATGAGCAAACAGTCATTATTATTCATTCTTCCACAAAGAGGAAAGACGGCGCTGATTCGTGCCACGACTCAGACACACCCCGGGAACGTGACGCTAATGAAGGAAGCCAGACATAAAAGCTCACACACGCGAGCCCACAGATAGGAAATGTACCGACTCTGTGAGCAGAAAACAGCCTCGGGGGTGTGGGGGGACATGGGGAGCCAGCGCTCCCAGGGGACGATTAAACGGTTTTGTAACACGGTAAAGGTGATGCTTGTGTGACACTGTGACCAGATGCCAACCCTCACGGCAAACGTTCATGTGTCCGGTTTTCCGTTATTTGAACATTATCTCAATAACAACAGCAGGTCTAACTCAGAGCAGCAGGGGTGAGTGTGCTGGGTACTGTCTTCAGGAGTACTCCGGTCCCTCATTCACTTCTTCCTGGTGCTGATTCTATCCAGGGCACTTTTGCCAGACATGAAGGATGCTGCAAGGCTTGAACCGGCAATGTCCACAAAGGCCTGGCTATCAGCTGATAGACTGTGGGGAGGTGACTGAATCCTGAAGGCTTTATGCTCATCAATGGGATTAATTCCTGGATCGATTCATAGTATGATGGCATTACTGAGTGACGGTAGAAACTAGAATGTGAGGCTGGGGAGATGGCTCAGTGGTTAGAGCACTTGCCATGCACGCAAAACCAGAGTTGGGGTCCCCCAGAATGTGCACATAAATGCTGGGTGGGTGCAGTGGCCCACTTGTTAATCTAGTGCTTGGAAGGCCGAGACAGGGATTCCCAGAGCAAGCTGGTTAGCTAGACTAGACAGATCGCCAAACTCTGGGTTCAACTGAGAGACCCTGTGTCAGTGAATAAGGTAGAGAGTAATAGAAGATGGCTCCCCAAAGTCATACTCTGGCCACTAACATATGCACCCCCCGCCCCAACACACACCCACACAGGGGTGAGGGAGACTAGAAAGTGGGGCCTTACGGAAATAGTCACTGGGGTCATGTCCTGGGAAGATAGCTTGCCCCAGGCCCTTCATGTGTGCTTCCTGGCTAGCGTGAGGGGAGCTGCTTTGCTCCATTGCACCTACTATGACTTCCGGGCCACCGGGCTCTGCCTCCCAAGAGACTCAGGGCAAAGGATGCTTACCGCCAAACCTGATGACCCCAGTTTGATCCCAGGAACCTACGTGGTGGAAGGAGGGAATCGACTCCCACAAGTTGTCCTCTGACCTCCATACTTGAGTCACCACATGCCTGTGCCTCCCAAATAAATGAATGTGATAAAAAAAATAAATAAATAATGTTTTAAAAAGCAATTGCTGCCCGGGCGGTGGTGGCACATGCCTTTAATCCCAGCACTTGGGAGGCAGAGTCAGGCGGATCTCTGTGAGTTCGAGGCCAGCCTGGGCTACAGAGTAAGTTCCAGGACAGGCTCCAAAACTACAGAGAAACCCTGTCTTGAAAAACAAAAACAAACAAACAAACAAAAAAGCAATTGCTGGTAGAGAGGGAATTAAAACAATTCTTCTTCACTTACAAGTATATCTGTGTACCACATGTGAACCTGACACCCACCAAGGCCAGAAGAGGGCATTGGGTCCCCTAGAACTGTAATTACAGACGATTGTGAGCCACCATGAGGGTGCTGGGAATCAACCTGAGTCATCTGGAAGAAAAGGGCTCTTAACTACTGAGCCATCTCTCCAGACCACAATTAAAACATTTGTTTAATGAGGTTTGAGCTGAATAAGTGACCAAAACATGTGAAAAAAAATAATGCGCTGGGAGGTGGTGGCGCACGTCTTTAATCCCAGCACTCGGGAGGAAGAGCCAGGCAGATCTCTGTGAGTTCGAGGCCAGCCTGGTCTACAGAGTGAGATCCAGGACAGGCTCCAAAACTACACAGAGAAACCCTGTCTGGAAAATAATAATAATAATCATCATCATCATCATCATCATCATCATCATCCAAGTGCAAACAGGCAAACACAGCCTGCTCCCTTGTGTGGACATGCACACTCCTTCAGACACATAAAACCTGGGACAGATTCCCAACATACTTCGTGGTTCTGGTTTGGAGCCTGGGTTTGAGTAAGGAGACATTTTCGTGTTTTCACTTACACACTCCTACTCTGTGCCCATGCTGAGACTCACAACAGGGCAGTTCATTCAGAGTCTTGACACATGCCGAATTCAGTTAGGTGACGTGTAAACTGCAATGGGAACTAATGAATGCAAGAGAGGACAGGAGCAAGTATGTGGGGGTGGGAGGTCACTGACTTAAGCTGGGAGATCGGGTGGCAGTGAGATTGTGGGCTGTGTGACGCCCCACATTTTCTTACGACAGAGCCCCTGTGACAGCCGCTATGAACAGTCCTCTGTGTGCCACTGGCTGGGACAAAGTCTGTGCTCCAGCTGAAGGACACTGGCTCTCTGTCATCTGGGAAGTGTCAGCTAACTAAAATGCAGCCCCAGACGTTCCCATGGCAGCCCTCACATCGTTGGGGATGGGAGCCTGGAGCTCACGGTGGGAGAAAGGACCTCAGCCCTGGAGAGTCATGGAACATCCGACTCGACCCTGAGGGAACCCTGACCCACGCAAGTCTCCCAACAGAAGGTCATGTCAGCCATGTCTCTTCTTGGAAGACTCTGTGGACAGTCGCCTTCGTGTCTAGACCCAACGGGAACAGTGTTGACCCATCCCTGCTTCCTTCTTTATGACATGGGCTCCCAGCTAGACTCAGAGCTTCCTTTTTTTTTTTTTTTTTTAAAAATATATTTTTTTTTTTAACAGAGTCTCACTATTGTAGCCCAGCTTGGTGCTGTGGAATAATCCCTTTGTACACTGTGAAGATCTGTCTCTCAGATTGGTTTGACAAAAAGCTGAACAGCCAATAGCTAGGCAGGATTTGGGGGGCAGAGAAAATGCAGGGAAGAAGAAGGGTGGAGTCACCAGGCAGCCGCAGAGGAAGCAGGAGATGAACTTGCTGTACTGAGAAAAGGTACTGCCACATGGTGGAGCAGAGATAAGAAATATGGGTTAATTTAAGAGGTAGGAGTTAGTATCAAGCCTGAGCTATCAACTGAGCATTTATAACTAGTAATAAGTCTCTGTGTGGTTATTTGGGAGCCCACTGGCCGGACAGAGAAAGTCCACCTACAGCTTGGTGCCTGGTTTGAGTTTTATGATATCCGATCTGATAACTTACAGCCCATGAAAGATTATTCAGAGGCTGTTTCTGGTCTTAGAATTAAAGAAAAACACTATTTTTCCTTAAGGTTTTTGTTCAATTGAAAAGTGTTACTCAGGGCTGGGGATGTAATTCAGTGAGGGAGTGCCCACAGAGCCTGTGTATGACCCCAGGCTCAATTCCTACAACTGCAGCCACGACCATAGCAAAAGATTAGCTGGGTGTGGCGGCCAACATCTGTCAGCCCAGCAGCTGGAGGCTGAGACAGGAGGATCCTGAGTATCAGGCCAGTCTGGGCTACACAGTGAATTCCAGGTCACCCTAGATTATTTAGGAAGTCACTATCTCAAAACAAATCCTACTCACTTTATGAATGTAGCATATTTTTCACAGTTACCTTTGCGCAGCTTTGATTAATGTATGACTACACAAATTCGGCTATTAATCTTAAAAAAGCTTTTAAAGCTGGGTGTGGAAATAGAATATATTCAGTTTTATGGTTAAGTTTTTTTGTGGTCTAATTAAGAAACAAATTTCTCACCAACACTGAAGTAATTCCTATAAGTCTAATAAATTTATCCACAAATATGGCAAACCTTCAGTTTTTGTAAGTATTTCTAACACTGTTTATAAAGCTAAAATGATTTTTATTTAAAATTGGAAGTCTAAATCAGCCACACATTTCAATTAGAATCACAAATCTAATCTGCTAGAGACTCCGATACGTCAAGTTCTTTTAAACTTTATGTAGTCCTAAAATTATGAACAAGTTTTTTGGGTCATACGTATGTAAATACTACAGAACTCAGTGATTTGATTCAAACCTTTCCAGGGCTGAGGTCCTTTCTCCCGCCGTGAACTCCAGGCTCCCATCCCCAACGATGTGAGGGCTGCCATGGGAACGTCTGGGGCTGCATTTTAGTTAGCTGACACTTCCCAGATGACAGAGAGCCAGTGTCCTTCAGCTGGAGCACAGACTTTGTCCCAGCCAGTGGCACACAGAGGACTGTTCATAGCGGCTGTCACAGGGGCTCTGTCGTAAGAAAATGTGGGGCGCCACACAGCCCACAGGGACCTCAGACATATAGGTGGGGACAGTTCCCTGTCTGAGGAAAGAGCCTTTGTGGCTCTGGTGCGGGGTATGTGTTCTCTGCAAGCCAGGGTCAAGAGAGCTACATCATCAGATTTATTCTTGGGAAATGACTGTACAAAATACCGTGCAGAAAAACCACACGATGAAGGCCCTCTGTGTGTGTTTAAATCAGTAGCAGATGTTCCAGAAGGAAGCGCACCAGACTGATTATCACTGGAAAAAGCACTGTAACCGGCGATGATGGCCAGGGCAGACTTCAATTTTCAGCTAAAATAATTCACTTAGGTTTTCAGAAAAATTGTGATGAATGTCTTCAGTGACGAGTCATGCCTCATTCCTGTTGCGCTGATGGTCAACGGAATTTGAAAGACAGCGCAGGGCTGGCGAGGCGGCTCAGCAGTTAAAAGCACTGGCTGCTCTTGCAGAAGAGCTGGGTTTGGTTCCCAGCACCCACATGGCAGCTCGCAATCATCTGTAACTCCATTTCCGGGGGATCTGACGTCCTCTCATGATTTCCCACACCCATAAGATAAAATTAAATACTTGATTATTTGTGTGTTTGTGGATGGCTGTTTCACCTGCATATATGTCCGTGCACTATATGCATGCAGTGCCCCCAGAGACCAGAAAAGGGCCTAGGGATTCCTGGGATTGGAATTACAGATGGCTGTGAGCTGTCATGTGGTGGACGAGAATCGAACCTGGGTCGTCTAGAAGAGCAGTCTGTGATCCTAACCACTGAGCCATTGCTCAAGTCTCTAAATAAATTTTTTTAAACCAAAAAAGACTGGAATGCTGTAACAGGGTGAGCTTTTTTATTTATTTATTTTAATTTTTTTATTTTATTTTATTTTTTGGTTTTTCGAGGCAGGTTTTCTCCGTGTAGCTTTGCGCCTTTCCTGGATCTCACTCGGTAGCCCAGGCTGGCCTCGAACTCACAGAGATCCACCTGCCTCTGCCTCCCAAGTGCTGGGATTAAAGGCGTGCGCCACCACCGCCCGGCTCAGGGTGAGCTTTAAAGGTGTTTCACTCCATGAGAGAAGCACAAAGTCCACATGCTTCGTGACTCTGTTACCAGGCAATGTCTGGAGTAGACACATCCATGGAGGCAGAATATGTGTCGGAGGAGCTGGGGGGAGAGGATGGGAGCGGCTCAGAACGTGACCGCTGCTGCAGTGACGGCAATATCTGGAAGGAGCTCACTGGATTATATACATTTAAAAATGGCTGCTGGACGTGGGGGTGCACACTTAGAGCCCCAGTACTCAGGAGGATCGTGAGTTCAAGGACAGACTGGATCTATAGCCAAACCCTGTCTCAAAACAACCCAAAAATAAATAGTAAACATAACTGGGGCTGGTGAGATGGATGGCTCAGTGGCAACAGGCGCCTGCTGGCAAGATTGACTGCCTCAGTTCCACACCCAGAACCCACATAGAGGGAGAGAATCATCTCCCACTAGTGTCTATGAACCCTACACACGTGCTGTGGCATGTGTGGACACACACACACACACACACACACACACACACACACACACACAGAGTAAAAATGTAATTTTAAAAAGAAAGGAAGGGGCTGGAGAGATGGCTCAGAGGTTAAGAGCACTGATTGCTCTTCCAGAGGTCCTGAGTTCAATTCCCAGCAACCACATGGTGGCTCACAACCATCGGTAATGAGATCTGGCGCCCTCTTCTGGCCTGCAGACATACATGCAGGCAGAATCTTGTACACATAATAAATAAATAAATCTTTAAAAAAAAAAAAAGAAAGGAAGGAAGAAATTGAGTCTTTGCAGGTGCAGTTGGCTAATGTGTCGTCATACTGGATTAGGAAGGCTCTAAGGCCCATGTCCTATGGAAGAGGACACACAGAGACGGGGGCAAATGCCAGGAGAAGATGGAGGCAGAGACCAGATGCCAAAGAACACCCAGGACTGCCAGCAGCCAGCAGAAGCGAAGGGAGCATCCTGGGACAGTGTCACTCTCAGGGTCCCAAAGGAGTAGACCTGCTGGCACCTTAGTTTAATACCTCTAGATCTGTAAGAGAGTAAACTACTATTTAAACACACACACACACACACACACACACACACACACACACACACACAGAGTAAGTAGTTAGTTAAAGATAAAACTATACACACACATACACAGAGAGACAGATAACGGTGGACTTGAAAAAGAGGACTGGTTATAGGTAAAGGCCGCAGAGGACCCTGTTAAAAGAAAAAAGAACTTCAATGAAAATCTGATGTAGAAGTAAGGTTCCCGATTGTGACAGATTTAGCATCCAGGGCATGCTCTACCCTTTCACGAGCTGGGTTACTGTGACCCTCCCCGGTCCAGTCTACTCTGGGCCACCAACAAACCACGTTTCTTGGCAACAATACTATTTAGCCCTTTCTCGGTCACAGTGGCTGATGATCCTCTGCAGGAATTAGAACGAGGAAGATGCGACCACACGGAGCCTACCCTGTGAAGGAGTCCCATATAATTATGAGGCAGTCTGGTCCTTTGTCTGCTGTGGCAATCCATCGCCTGTCTTCGCTGACACACAGGCAGGAGATGATGTTAGGGTGGCCCTATGGAAATGCAGAAGACTCGCTTAGAAACAGTAAGGATGGGGCCTGGTGTGGACCTCAAGGAGGGCGGAGTCCACATAGCCCTGAGCTCTTTCCAAAGCTTGCCTGCCTGGAAAGCGGCTTCCACGGGCCCTCCCAGAGGTTTCTCTATCTCTTATTGGGGTTGGGGGTGGGTTCCCAAAATTTCTCCTCCTCCACAAGCCTGAAGGAGCTACACTGTCCAAAAGAATAGGTCCTCCCTAGTGATGGAGGTAAGTGACCAACCCAACCAGGACCTCTGAACTCTCTGCTGGCCTCGTCTGCCACAAACACTGCTCGCTTTGGATCACTGAACAGCTCTGCAGGTCACTGGTCTCTGATCCAGTCTTAACACCCTAGTCATTTCCCCACACAACAAAGGAATCTTCCAGAAACATACTCAAACATAACAGAATTCTTTTCTCCCCTCCTCCCCAAGACAGGTTGTAGGCAGAGTTTTCCTGTCCCAACCTCCTGTTCCCAAATAACCGGCAGCTGCTTTCCAAGTAACTGACTTGGAGACTTAATATAAATTATAAATGCTCTGCAAATAGCTCAGGCTTATCACTACCTAACTGTTACATATAAATTAACCCACATTTCTTTTCTTTTCTTTTTTTTTAAAGATTTATTTATTTATTATGTATACAGTGTTCTGCCTGCATGTGTCCCTGCAGGCCAGAAGAGGGAGCCAGATCTCATTACAGATGGTTGTGAGCCACCATGTGGGTGCTGGGAATTGAACTCAGGACCTCTGGAAGAGCAGCCAGTGTTCTTAACCTCTGAGCCATCTCTCCAGCCCAACCCACATTTCTTATCTATGCTTTGCCACGTGGCTCATGTCTTGTTACCTCATTTTCTACACATCCTGCTTCCTCAGGATACCCTTCTGGCTCTGCTCTCCTTCTCCCATCATTCTGCTAGCTTGGTTGTCCCACCTGTAATTCCCGCCTGGCTACCGGCCAATCAGCTTTTTATTAAACCAATCAGAGTGACAAATCTTCAGTGTACAAAAGGATTATTCCACAGCAACAGGGTTTCTCTGTGTAGCCCTGGCTGTCCTGGAACTTAAATCTGTAGAACAGGCTGGTCTCAAACTCACAGAGATCCCCCTTCCTCTGCCTCCCGAGTGCTAGGATTAAAGGCGTGCGCCACCACCGCCTGGCTTGATGATAACACTCTTGCAGGACATGGTCCCCATTTTTCCTCCTGATTTCCCCCTGCCATCTAACCTGTACTAGTCACACTGACCTCTTCTCTGGCACACACACACACACACACACACACACAAGGCCTTAGCCCTTGAATCTGCTTCTGTCTGGAAGGTTCTTCCCCAGACTGTCCTGTTGGCTTATTTCTCTCATTTTTCAGGTCTCAGCAGAAACAGGATTTTCTCAGGTCCTGCTGGCCAACCTGAGGTCTCTCGCATCATGACTTCCTTAGTACACCTTCCCATCTTCTCCGAATGCTTACTCTGCGCTTATCTGTTTATGCTCTCTGCTTCAACGCCTGTTGATATCTGGGAAATCCATGAGACTGGGAAATCCATGAGGATGGGGCTAGGTCAGTTTTGTTCATGGCCACAGGCAAATAATCTGAAACCCAGCAGCAGTTAGGATGTTAGGTTGTAAACAAATGGTCAAGGTCAGTCCTGGTGGTGCACGGGCATGGCTAGGCTCTTGTGGGTTATGCTACACCCTTCTGGGCTGCCTGCCCATCCTAGCCACCTTCCCTATGTGGTTCCTGTACTTGGTGATACATGCTTAACCCAGCTTCAATGGGACTTGCTCAATGTTTTTATCAGAAAGGAAATTCCTTTGGTTGCATCCCCAGTATCACACGGAGCACTTCCTAGGTGCTTGGGAAATACTCTGTGATCCTTTTGATCTTAGCATTGACTACGAAAGGTCCTCTAGCGTCACACATTCATGAAAAGGCAACACATTAACCAATAACCAAGTCAACAGTAGAGCAGTGGACGCTCAGACAGGACATTTAGGTAATGACGACAGCGAAAGGAGTCAAGCTATCAGGGATGGAGGAAGCGAGCAGTGTGAGGAAGGCAGGCGTAGAGGGCGCCCAGGGAGGGGCGGAGTAAGAAACACTGTGGAAATGGGGGAGGGAGGATAGGAGGACCCCTGGCTCCTGAGTACTTCCAAGTCCCGAGACCTAGAGCCACTGCGTACTAATGCGGTCTGGGCTAGTCACGGTGACACCCTGAGCCTGTTTCCCCTTCTGTCACACGGCCCTCCTGACATCCACCTTCCAGCATGGAGAACCCGAGTCTAAGTGGATGTGGGTCTGTATCCCCAGTGGATAGCTGCCCTTCGTGGCTCACCAGACTTCTGTGGGGATATAATCTGTGCTGCCATGGTTTTTGTTTGTTGTTTGTGTGTTTTTTGCAGAAATGTACAAAATCCAGGTGTTTCCAATTCTTTCTTTCTCTCTCTCTCTCTCTCTCTCTCTCTCTCTCTCTCTTTCTTTCTCTCTTTCTTTCTTTATTTTGTATACAGCATGTATGACTACTGGTTAGAAGAGGGCACCAGATCTCATTACAGATGGTTGTGAGCCACCATGTGGTTGCTGGGAATTGAACTCAGAACCTTTGGAAGAGCAGTCGGTGCTCTTAACCTCTGAGCCATCTCTCCAGCCCCTCCAATTCTTGAAATGTTAGAATTAGTATCAACGACTGTTAGCCACTAGGTACTGATTAGACTCATGCACAGTGGGCAGCAGCACGTACTTCTTTAATTTTCTTTTAACTTATTGCATTTATTTGTGTATCCTCATATGCGTGCGCGCGCGTGTGTGTGCGTGTGTAGGGGTGTGGGTGTGTATGCACACACACCTGCCATGTGTGTGCACATGTGGGGGTCAGAGGACAGCCTATGAGAGTTGTTTCTCTCCTTCCATCACATGGGTTTTGGGGACCAAACTCAGGTCATCAGGCTCGGGGCTGGCAGGCTGAGCCACCTCCCCTGTCGTAACGTGTCTCAAAAGCAGCGGTTCTCAACCTGTGGGTGGTGACCCTTTGGTAAACCTCTATTTCCAAAAATATTTACACTACAATTCAAAACAGAAATAAAATTACAGTTATGAAGTAGCAACAAAAAATAATTTTATGGTTGGTGAGCCACCAAAACATGAGGAACTAGCCGGGCGGTGGTGGCGCATGCCTTTTTATCCCAGCACTCAGGAGGCAGAGGCAGGCGGATCTCTGTGAGTTTGAGGTCAGCCTGGTCTATGGAGCGAGATCCAGGAAAGGCGCAAAGCTGCACAGAGAAACCCTGTCTCGAAAAACCAAAAAAATAAACAAACAAAAAACAAAAAACCATGAACTGTATTAAAGGGTCACAGTGTTAGGAAGGTTGAGAACCACTGCTCTAAAGGGAGAATTTGCTAGAAAAAGGAGAGGCCGGAAGGTATGACAGTGAGGTACTGAAGTCGGCCTGGGACCCAAGGCAAAGTTCTCTATGTCAGTTACAGGTGTCTTCTTCCAGCCCGGCCTGGTGGCACATGCCTGTCATCCCTACCACTTCAGAGGCTGAAGCAGGAAGTTGGAGAGCCCAGAGCCAGTCTGGGCTCCATGTCTGAGTCCCTGTCTCAAAAAAAAAACCAAAACAAAGACATCTTTTTGTTCACAGGGAGACAAAGCAAGCCCGCACACCTACCTGAAGGTGGTACTGTGTATTCCTGAAGACGTTGTAAATGATGGCGGTGTGAGCACAGACGTAGAGGATGACTCTCTGGTTATCCCGGATGTAGTAGACGGGGAGAAAACTGTTCCATCCGAAGGACCAGGTCATGGTCTGGAGGACAAAAAAACGAACACAGGGGGCCTCAAGCATGCTGAGCCGAGAGCCGTGGCTCCTGCGTGCCCCACCCTGCCTGCCTCCAGAGGAGAACGACTCTCACAATCCAAGGGAAAAAAAAAGAAACCTTTTTATTTGTTTGAAACAGGGTCACACATAACCCAGGTGGACCTTAAACTCACTACATAGGTAAAGGGACCTTTTACTCCCCATCCTCAGGACTGTCCTACTTTTTCTTAAAAAAAAAAATGAAAGAAGGGAAGGAGGGAGGGAGACGGAAGAGTGAGAGGTGAGAGGGTCTTTTATTTATTTATTTATTTGTTTGTTTGTTTGTTTATTTATTTATTTATTATGTATGCAGTGTTCTGTCTGCATGTGTCCCTGCAGACCAGAAGAGGGCACCAGATCTCATTACAGGTGGTTGTGAGCTGTCACGTGGGTGCTGGGAATTGAACCCAGGTCCTCTGGAAGAACAGCCAGTGCTCTTAACTGATGAGCCACCTCTCCAGCCCAGAAAAAGTATTTTATATGATGTTAAAGACCCTCTCGTGCTGGAGAGATGGCTTAGCGGTTAAGAGCACTGGCTGTTCTTCTAGAGAACCCGGGTTCAAGTCCCAGCACCCACATAGCGGCTCACTGTCTGTAACTCCAGCTACAGGGGATCTAACACCCTCACACAGACATACATGCAGACAAGACACCAATGCCCATAAGATAAAAATAAATCTTTTTTTTTTCTTGGTTTTTTTTTTTCGAGACAGGGTTTCTCTGTGTAGCTTTGCGCCTTTCCTGGAACTCGCTTTAGGGACCAGGCTGGCCTCGAACTTACAGAGATCCACCTGCCTCTACCTCCCGAGTGCTGGGATTAAAGACGTGCACCAACACCGCCCAAAAATAAATCTTAAAAAAATAAAATAAAAACAAACAAATAAACAACAACAAAAAACCCCTACCACTTTTTCTGTTCTTTACTCCCCAGACCTGAAGCCCCACTTGTTACTAACACAGAGTAAGTACTTAATGTGATGAATTCCATCACTTCCTGAAAACATAGGATGGAGGAGGTGTAATAAACCCATTTAGCAGGTTTATAAGAAAGGGAAGCATCAGGGCGGTGGTGGCGCACCCCTTTAATCCCAGAATTTGGGAGGCAGAGGCTGGCAGATCTCTGTGAGTTCAAGGCCAGCCTGGTCTACAAAGTGAGTTCCAGGACAGCCAGAGCTGTAACACAGGGAAACCCTTTCTTGAAAAATCAAAAAGAAAAAAGAAAGGGAAGCATTCATCCTGAATAACTGGTTCTTCTGCCTTATTTTGTGTTTTTGTTGTTGTTGCTGCTGCTGCTTTCCATAGCTCAGTGGTAGAATACTGACTGAGCACGGGCAAGGCCCTGAGTTCAATACCAGCACCACATACAGACACTAGGTAAGTAAATCTACCCTTCTGGGAGCAATGCCAAAAGAAGAATTTTATGAAATGAGAAGCCAAGGTATTCTGGAAAGGGCCAAACAAATGATCAGTGGCTGCCAGGGTTCTGGAGGAGGCGTGGACAGGAGGTGTGCCGGGAGTGAGACTGAAATGGTGGACGTGCGGAGTCACACACCCGTCAAAGCCCACGGAATGTGCGGCACGCCTGGCTGCCAATGCGATCTGCTAAGAGGATCGTTAACGTTGGCGTATCGGTGCTGGCAAATGTGCCATGCTGACGAGAGCTGGTAACGAAAGGGGAGTCTGGAGGAGGTGGCACTCAGGATGCCTACCTTCACATTAGTGTAGCCATGACAGGCAGCAGACTAACAACGCTGGGACCAGGCCTCACCATCACAATAACCAGGAAAAGCCACGAACTATACCCTGCAGGAGACCAATCAGAACCGAGACAAACAAGTACTAGATGCTCCAGGACGTTAAGGACAGCTTACATCACTTGCATATAAGTTGCCAGTCCCTGTTTGACAAGACTTCTGTGCCTCACTCCTGCCCAATCAGGAGTTCAACCCCCATCTGAATCCAGAATTCCCCTACCTACCCCCCTCATCCTTTATTCCTTAAAAACCCTGCCTCAACTGAGCTCGAAGCACTCCCTGATCCAACCGCTGTCCAACGGGATAGAGAGCCCAAGCTCGAGCTTGCAATAAAGGCTCTTTGCTTTTGTACATGGACTCGGACTCCTGGTGGTCTCTTGGGGGCTCATGGCGTGGGCATAAGAGGCCCCAGGGGATACGTGGAAACTCTATGTACTTACTGTCCACTCAAATTTCCCCTGAGCCTGAAGCTGTGCTCTCCCACACACAAAACCTAATCAATTAAAAGCGGCATCGAAAGTAGATGGCTAAATGACAAACAGCTGAAGATCAATGAATCATCCTGGCCTATGGCAACAGCTGCCTTTCTTCTCTCGGAACAAAACTTAGGAAGCTGAACGGTGGGACTGGGTATTTCTTCCCAAGGCAGACACGGCCTGAAACGCGCGTGCGGTGACTTTTCTCTCGCACAGCGTTCGCTCCCCACACTTCTTGTTCCCATCTGCCTGCTCCCTGGAACTTGTGTTTCTGTTTAGATCTCGAATTGCGTGGGCGTGAGTGGTAGAATTGTGGAATTATAATCGTCTCAAGCTGCACCTTCTAGGAACAGAATTACTTAATATTTGCCTTGGTTCTAAAAAAGCTGACGTATGCAAATCAAACTGTTCTTTTGGAGACTTGCTAATCCTAAAAGGATCATCATGTTCACCCTGAAGTTTCATTTTGTCATTTTAAAATTAGTCATGAGAAAGGAAAGGCTTCAGCTGGGTGTGGTGGTGCATGCCTGTAATGCCAGCACTTCAGAGGTGGATTAGCCTTGGCTACACGGTGCATTTAAAACTAGCCTGGGATATACAAGTAAACAAAAACAAGGGGCCATAAAGAGGGCTCATGGGGGCTGGTCGTGGTGACGCACACCTTTAGTCCCAGCACTCAGGGAGGCAGAGACAGGCGGATCTCTGCAAGTTCGAGGCCAGCCTGGTCTACAGAGTGAGATCCAGGACAGGCTCCAAAACTACACAGAGAAACCCTGTCTGGAAAAACACAAAAACAAAACAACAGAAAAAAAAAATGATCCCCATAGGTTCATATATTTTTGAACTTAGTCGCCAGTTGACAGACTGTTTAGGAAGGATTATTGGGCATGGCCTCACTGGAGGAGGGGTGTCACTGAGGGGGGGCTTTGAGGGTTTTGTTGTTGTTGTTGCTTGTTTTTGTTTTTCGAGACAGGGTTCCTCTGTGTAGCTTTGCACCTTTCCTGGAACTCACTTGGTAGCCCAGGCTGGCCTCGAACTCACAGAGATCCGCCTGCCTCTGTCTCCCAGTGCTGGGATTAAAGGTGTGCGCCACCACCGCCCGGTGGGCTTTGAGGTTTTAAAAGCTCACTCCAGGTCCAGCCTCTCTCTGCCTGCTACCTGCAGATGGATCAGGATGTAAGCTCTTAGCTCCAGCACATACCGGTCCCCCTGCCTACTTGCCTGTCTACCACACTCTCTGCCAGGATGGTCAGTCACAGACTAACTCTCTGAAACTGTAAGCAAGCCCCCAGTAAAATGCTTTATTTTATAACAGTTGCCATGGTTATGGTGTCTCCTCACAGCAGCAGAAAACTGATTAAGAAACCTCAGCAAAGGGGTGTGGAGGCAGGAGGATCCCAGGGGCTTGCTGGCCAGCTAGCCTAAAAGAAATGATGAGCTGGGCGGTGGTGGTGGTGCACGCCTTTAATCCCAGCACTCGGGAGGCAGAGGCAGGCGGATCTCTGTGAGTTCGAGGCCAACCTGGTGTACAGAGGGAGATCCAGGACAGGCACCAAAGCTACACAGAGAAACCCTGTCTCGAAAAACAAAAAACAAACAAACAAAAAAGAAATGATGAGCTTCAGGCTAAGTGAGAAGCTCTCAGCAAAATTAAGTGGGACATGGGCAAAATGGCTCAGTGAGTGAAGGTGCTTGCCGCCAAACCGGAGGACATCATTCAGTGCCTAGACCCACAAGATGGGACTGGGAAACTGACCTCTGCAAGATGCTCTCTGGCTTTCCCATGTGCACTGGAGGCTGTGCATGCCCCCTCACAAATAAATACACTATAAATTCTTTCCTTCTTCTTCTCTTTTTTATATAAATTCTTTCTTAAATAAAAATAAATAAGGTAGAGAGTGGTGGAGGAAACCAGTGACTATTGGCAAAGTTGTACATGTCTATAATCCTAGAACTCGGGGCTGAGGTAAGAGAGTTGTAAGTTCAAGGCTAGCCTGGGCTACATAGCAAAACCTTGTCTCAAAGCAAAACAGAAAAACCAAAATCTAACGTGAGCTGTGGGGAAAGGCTCACTCTGTGTCGGGAATAAGTTCTTTACATAGATAGAGTCAATCTTCCGCAGAAATGGATCCTCAGGGAAAGAAAGGAAAAAAAAAAAAAAAAGCAAAAAGCAAGAATGAATCCTAGCAAACAATTTCACAAAGCAGCAGATGGGGAAAGCAGTGGGGGAGGGGCCTCTTCCTTCTCCTGCGCTGGGCAAAGGACAATATTTTTGTGCCTCACAGATGGCGCCTCCCTGGGATGCATGTCAGCCACAGCAGCGAGGACAGATTCCTAGGGAAGGCCAGAGATGTGTCGCTTTCTGATGAAGGTCTGGGGACCTCTCAAAGCTCTCCCCCTAGCGGAGGAGGAACAGTGGCAGTGTCTGAGAAGGAAGAGGGTAAAGAGAGGAAGATGAGAGAGAGAGCAGAGAGGGAGGAAGGAGAGAAACAGGGTGGGAAAGGAAGAGAGGAAAGGCGATGGCGTCTCCCTTGCGGAGTCGCCAAGGCAACAGTCAAACTATGCCGGGAATTTCCGGCCTGCTGAGCAGTGCTATTGAAGCCAGATGTTGCCTTCCAGTTCCAGGTCTAACACATGGGTGTCTCCCCAACTCCCCAACACTTGACAGAACTTTAAAAGACATAGCTTGTCTGAAAAGTATTAAAAAGGTTTTTGTTATTTTTTTCTGGGTCGGAGAGCTGCCAACTGAAAGGACTGAGTTTACGCCTCAGAATCCCTCTAAATAACAAAAACCGGCTAGGCATGACGGAAGTGAGTTGCTGGTAACCCCAGTGCTGGAGAGGCAGAGACGGGGGATCTTAGGGGGTTTGGGGGTGGATGTCACTGGCCAGGCAGCCCAGGCTGCTTTACAATACAAATTCCAAGCCAACAGGAAACCTTATGGAAAAAAAAAAAAAAAAAGCCCACCAGTGATAGTGGCGCACGCCTTTAATTCCAGCACTCATGAGGCAGAAGCAGGCCAGTCTCTGAGTTCGAGGCCAGCCTGGCCTATAGAGTAAATTCCAGAACAGCCAGGGCTACACAGAGAAACCCTGTTTTGAAAAAACAAAACAAAACAAAACAAAAGTAATAATAATAATGGTGAACAGAGGCTGAAGAAGACATCCAAGGTTATCCTCTGGCCTCCATATGTATGTGGGTACACACACATAACACACATACACACACAAGCACATACACACTGGAACTTCCCAGACATGCACATGCCCTCTCTCACAGAACTGTCCAAACCCAGGAATGACACTGTGGGGACACTTACCAAAGGATACACCTTGGGGACCTCTTCCTTCTGGAACAAGGTGTCTTCTGTGGAGGTGGACACCATGGACGCCTTGGAACTCCCTTTGAACTGGGATGATATCAGTCCTCCTTCTTCCGAGAGGAAGTAAGACAGCCTTCCAGAGGTTCTTGATTCTCTGTCTCTCCGACCTTGGGCTGAACCTTCTGCCTCCTTGTTAGCTTCCTCCTTAACTTCCTGCAGTAACTTCCACCTGAGAGACTCCATCTCTGTCTCCTCAGACCCGACGGCAGATGCCTCAGTAATTTCAACTTTTGGATGGACTTCTCTGAAAATCTCACTTACTTCAGGACTTTGGGAGTGTGTGGACGACTCGTTACTTTCTGAGGTTTCAGTCTTTAAATAGAAACCAAAGAGGGGTTGGGGATTTAGCTCAGTGGTAGAGCGCTTGCCTAGCAAGTGCAAGGCCCTGGGTCCGGTCCTCAGCTCCGACAAAAAAGAAAGGAAGAAAGGAAGGAAGGAAGGAAGGAAGGAAGGAAGGAAGGAAGGAAGGAAGGAAGGAAGAAAGAAAGAAAGAAAGAAAGAAAGAAAGAAAGAAAGAAAGAAAGAAAGAAAGAAAGAAAGAAAGAAACCAAAGATTCTGATACTGCATGTAGTACCCAGGCTACATTTTCCCATTTTCCCATGGTGATCTTGTTCCATTCCCAGTCAGCCAGTGTCATAACAGGTGGCTCAAAAGGAAGCCTGGGACATTTTTTAGGTCTGTCTATCTATCATCTATCTATCTATCTATCTATCTATCTATCTATCTATCTATCTATCTATCTATTATATATACACAGTGTTCTGTCTGCATGGATGCCCTAAGAGAGCACCAGATCTCATTAGAGATAGTTGTGAGCCATCATGTGGTTGCTGGGAATTGAACTCAGGACTTCTGAAAGAGCAGCCAGTGCTCTTAACCTTTGGTCCTCTCTCTAGCCCTGTGCCGGGGACATTTTGTATTAAAAAAAAATGAATCATGGCTGTGTTCAGGTTAATTCTTGGCCTCCCAGCAAGCCCATACAGCAATACCACACAGTAGGTCCTTCTCAGCACCACTGGGAGGTCCACCTTTGGACCAGCACCGAGTTCTTTCTTGGGGAGCAGGCTGTGGGAAATCCATACCACTATTATGTCATGGGAACTTGGTCCCAAGACAAGTGTGTCTCATCTTCAGCTAATCCATTGGCCCTTTGCCAGGCAGGTACACACTTCATGGAAGCTTGCATTGACCAGCCTCCAAACTGGATTAAACAACCCTCCTTGGCATCTCACAGTTACTGTACAGAGCATATGGTTTTCTTTTCTTTTTAGTGTGTGTGTGTGTGTGTGTGTGTGTGTGTGTGTGTGTGTGTGTGTGTTTTATACAGGGAGTCAAGGAGTCCAGAAGTGGGCATCGGATTCTCTGGAGCTGGAGTTATAGGACACTTTATCACAGATGCTGGGAACCCAACTCAAGCCTTGAGTAAAAACAGCAAGGGCTCTTAACTGGCTGAGTCATCTCTTCAGCCTCAGGATTGTGTCTCACTTTGGTTTTACACCCCATAGCCTGACTGCCATACACCCAGCACCGCTAACACAACTGAATGAACGGGTGGACGAGTTAGTCTGGACTCACCAGTGAAGATGCAGATGTGGAGGACTCAGAACTGATGACAATCTCATCCACGTTGAGCGGCTTTTTAGACTTCTTTGCCGCTTGTTTTATACCAGGACCTCCCTTTTTCTCTTTCTCCTCCTCTTCCTTTCCCTCCTGCCTCTCCCCCTTAAGCTCCTCCTCTTCCTTCTCCTTGTCCTCTTCCTCACCTTTTTCTTCTTCACCTCTCTCCTCTTTCTCCCATCTCTCTTCCTCTTCCTCTCCTCTCTTTTCCTCTCCCCCACCTCCCTCTTCCTCTTCCTCTTCTCTCCTTTCCTCTCCCCCACCTCTCTCTTCCTCTTCCTCCCCTCCCTTTTCCTCTTCCTCCTCTCTCTTTTCCTCCTTCTCCCCTCTCACTTCCTCTTCCTCCCCTCTCTTTCCTTCTTCTATCTGTCCCTCCTCCTTCTGAGGCTCCTCCCATGACACTGCGTCTTCGGTTAGACTCTGCTGCAGATCTCCTTCTTCAGAACTTGGATTATATTCCTCTTCTTTTTCTGTGTCTACACGTTCTCCTGTTTCCTCTGGGGGATTTTCTTCTGCATCTGACATCCTGTAGTTTCCTGTAGAAAAAAAAATGGACACAGACTCAGCAGACCCTTCTGCCTCCTGCCTCGGCTGCCTGATGTGTTAACATATTGAAATGCACAGAAGCAGTTCCGGTTCCTTCCTGTGGGAGTAAAAGGGATGCCATCTTCTTGGGAAAGCCTAGCTCAACTCAAATCTTAAAAATCTTTAGAATATCGACTTCCAGGCCTCCCCTCTTTCTAGGAATGATCTTAGCGCCTTCTAACTCACTTTAAATAATTCATATTCCCACAGACAGCAGAATGCATAAGGCAGACATTAGCAAAGACGTCAGTGACAGGCTGGGCTGGTGATTGAAGTGTGGGCTTTACAGTCAAAGGTCCCCTCCATGCCCACGTCCACCAACCAACCTTGTTCTGTGGCCAGGAGCAAGTCCCATTTTCCTTCCGAGGTCAAACTTGCTCACAGGCACAACTAAAACTGAGAATCCTAAATTCTAGCATGATTTAAAGACTGGGGTAGCACATGTCAAGTGTTCAGTAGAGATACAGCCCGGAGCCTGCAGAAGGGGGTGGCGGGAGGTATTATGGAGATAAAAGCAGCTCTGCTTTTGCAAAGAACTTGAAAGTTTAAAAAGTCCTCTGGGGGGTAGATGAGACCCCAAGTCTTACAACCTGAGGTAGACCCCAGGACTCACATGGGGGAAGGAGGAAACCAACTTCCAAAGGTTGTCATGTGATCTCAACACATACAACATAGTATGTGTCCCCCAATAAACAAACAAACAAACAAATAAATAAACAAATAAATAAAATTAAAAGTTTAGTTCTGGGCTGGAGAGATGGCTCAGTGGTTAAAAGCACTGATTGCTCTTCCAGAGGACCCAGGTTTGATTCCTAGTTCCAACACATCTGTAACTGGAGTTCCAGGGGAATCTGATGCCCTCTTCTGGACTCTGCAGGCACTTCACACGTGGTGTGCAGACATGTATGCAGACCAGACAGACACACAGACACTTAAAAATAATTTTTAAAAAATTTTAATTAATGCCGGGTGGTGGTGCACACCTTTAATCCCAGCACTCGGGAGGCAGAGGCAGGCGGATCTCTGTGAGTTCGAGGCCAGCCTGGTCTACAGAGTGAGTTCCAGGACAGGCTCCAAAACTACACGGAGAAACCCTGTCTTGAAAACAACAACAACAAAAAAATTAAATTAATTCCTCTGATATGTTCTCTCATTTTCCCCCTACAACAAACGAAAGTTTAGGAGGAGCAGAGCTGGGCTCATACCTGTACCTCTAGCTCTACATTCAGGAGGTTGAGGCAGGAGTATCATTGTGAGTTCTAGACCAGTCCAATCTTTCTTTAAAAAAAAAAAAAAAGTTTGTGGCTCTGAGAGGCGTGACTTAAGAGTTAGAATTTACTTCAGTTTGAAAAAGCGCTGCTATGATTTCCGATGTTTACTTTGCCAGCGCTTTAGCCGGGACAACTTCTATGCCCAGGCAACGCAGGGGCCGGGGCAGCCCCTAGGTCCAGGCGCCGCCACTTGCTCTTTCTGGGGTGCTCCAGGTCCCACAACCTCGCCCTACCGGGCGGGACCCCCGCCCAGGCCATGCCCTCCACTTTGCACTTACGGGGGGGGGGGGGGCGCCCTCTTCGTTCCTCAAAAGCCTTGGGTCGTCCTGCCTCCGGGACTCCCCAGCGGCCCGGCGTCTTCTGTCCGGCGCTCCCTAGTGACGGTTGCCAACCAAGCTCCGTCTCTATGGCAACAGCTAGGCGGGTCAGGCCGGAAAGGGAGGGAGCAGGATGGTGGTCACAGGCCCAGCTGGACCAGTCTGCCCCCCGCCGGCGGAGCGGCTCACCCTCTTACTCTTTCCTGAGCGACCCTTGGAAAGAGCGTCCCCCAGCCCTGACGGTTCTGACTTCTCCAAAGTTAGACAAAAATGAAACGAAGTAGTGTTTGCAGCTGTTTTCTCCAAATTGGGGCATTTTGGCATGGAGGAAACAGGGTGGTGGGGCAGCGAGGTGGGGGGGGGGGGATGCTCGGGGAAACTCAGAAAAACAAACAAAACAACAACCCTGAAGTGTCAGGAAGACCTTCCCTAGGTCATAAAAGCAGTCAAAAAAAGAAAAGAAAAGAAAAGAAAAGAAAAGAAAAAAGGAAGGAAGGAAGGAAGGAAGGAAGGAAGAGAGGAAGGAAGAAAG
>CABHPQ010172510.1:22009-40318 GCA_902168405.1 Peromyscus aztecus
GAGAGAGGAAGGAAGAAAAAGATGGAGCAGCCTCCTGGCCAGATGTGATGTAACACGCCTTCGAACCCGGAACTAGGGAGATGAAGAAAGAAGGATCAGTTCAAAGTCAGCCTGGGCTACATAAGACTTGACTGGGGTAAAGGAGAGTCGTGAGTGGAGTTGCCTGCAAGCTGTACGTCCACAGTGCAGTGGTGCTCACACTGCTGTAGCCGGACGCTCCTTGAAGTGACCCTGGAAGGCTCACTGGTTCACCAGGTTCATCTGAGTGGACTGCTCCTTCATGTTCATGCCGCTTCAGGAAACCATGCAACAAGAGCTCTGGGGGCTGGAGAGACGACTAAGTGGTTAAGAGCACTGACTGCTCTTCCAGAGGATCTGAGTTCAATTCCCAGCACCCACAGGTCAACTTACAACTGTCTGTAATTCCAGTTCCAGGGGATCCAACACTCATGGCAAAACACCAATGTACATAAAATTAAAAAAAAAAAAAAAAAGATTCTCTCAGCACTAAACCCAATTTCCTGGTCTTGCAGATATTAACACACATACACACACACACACACACACACACACACACACACCTTCTCACCAGGGCACAGTATGCAGAGAAGTTTAGCTAACTGGGACTGGAGTTATGTGGAGTGCACAATCTTGGTTATCACACACTTTCTGCAAACCCACCTTGGTTAAATCCTTCAGGGTCATTTATGCCAATGTGACTCCCAGAAGAGCCCTAAGGTGGCTGTCCTGCAGGAAACTGGCCAATGGGCCTGGCTCAGAGCACCCTGCTGCCGCTACTTCAGAATATGAACGACTCCCAACAAGTGCACCACCATGCCCCAGGCTGGTGATCATATGCAGATCTCAAAAAGGATGGAACTGAATGGTACAAGCTGTGTTTATTATAGTGTGGGACTTATCACAAGGCTGGAAAATACTTGGACTTGTAGCCTGCAATTCAAACACCAAACACTGGTAAACACAGCGCGTCTGGCTACAGGAGAGGAATACATGAGGCTGGCTGGAGCAGTTTGGGGAGGCTTTCAAGTTGAGTGTCAGGACTCAAGGCAGGAGGCACACGCCAATACTGACTGCCGTCAGAGAAAGCTGTCTGCCTCCATCCTGAGCAATCCAATCCAAAGGCACCAGCTTCCTCTTGGAACGTGCCAGACATCCAAAACAGAAACTGGTAGCAACTGGGGAAAGTAACTGGGGCACATGGAGAAAGGAAGAAAAACAGAGTCACTAAGAATCACCCACACCAATTTTACCATCTCAAAAGACAGAAAATGAAGCGGCGTCTGTAAACATGTTTACCTTAGCAACCTCTAGCACACCTAACTTCCCAAGCTGCTGATCCCAGGGTGTGGCCAGGACTCAATTATAAAAGTCCAATCAGGAGCTATCTGCAGGGTCTTTTATTGCAGGGAGCTTGTTCTCTAGCAGGTTAACCTGTGAGGCCTCCTGACTTTTGCTAATCTCTTCGTGGATACACAGAGCCAACTTCGGAGGATGCACGGAACTCTAGTGCTTTCTCTACCCAGGGCAGTACTGCTCCAAGCAGAGACTGGACAGCTGCTGACAGCTGCTGACATCAGGGTTCCCACGGTGAACACTTGCCCAGAGTAGCCCAGAGTATAAGCTCTAGGCTTCAGTTTCCAGCACGAGAATCAACTTGACTTTCAGCCCAGGAACCGGTTTGCTTTGCCCAACTTTCTTTTTGTTTTGTTTTTAAAGATTTATTATGTATATAGTGTTCTGCCTGCATGTATGCCTGCAGGCCAGAAGAGGCACCAGATCCCATTATAGATGGTTGTGAGCCATCAGGTGGTTGCTGGGAACTGAACCCAGGTCCTCTGGAAGAGCAGTCAGTGCTCTTAACCTCTGAGCCATCCCTCCAGCCCCCCAACTTTCTTTCCAACTCCTTCTGAGCTTGGTTTGAAGATCGCAGGAAATTCAGGTGGGATGGTACAATGGTCACAATTAACACTACAAAACCAGGTTTTTTTGAAAAGAGAAAACCCATACGAAGAGCCAGGTTTGGTGGCATACGCCATAATGCCAGCCCTTAGGAGACCGAGGCAGGAAGATCCCAAGTTTAAGGCCAGTCTGAACTCACAAAGAGACCCTGTCTCCAAACCCCACCCCCTACAAGAGGAAATGCCTAGGCAGGTGATACTGCATTTGGAAGTTGGAGGCTGGAGGACCCCACGTTCAAGATCATCCTCTGCTCCATGGCAAATCTGAGGCTGGGCTGGGCTACAGGAGATCCTGGGGTACTCAAGTCCCTGTAGCTGTTCGAGGTGAGGACCCTGGTAGGTGGACCACACTCATCCATTGGAAGACCCTGCATCCGTAAGTATATGGGCAGCATGAATTGCACTCAGTACGTTATTTATTTTTAAAAAGGGACATGAGGCTGGGAAGTGGATATGAGGGGAGATCTGGGAGGAACTGAAGGGACAAAGGAGGAGAGAAATATACTGTATGCATGTATGAAAGTCTCAAAACCTTCAGTAAAAATCATGTATGTATAAGAAATATCCCTCAGGGTCTAGCCAGGCATGGTGGTGCAAGCCTCTAATCCCAACACTCAGGCTGCAGAGGCAGGAGATCTCTGTCAGCTCAAGGCCAGACTGGTCTACATAGGAGAGCCAGAGCTACACAGGGAGACTCTGTCTCAAAAAAAAAAAGAACATGAAGTCAGATCATTACCTGCTAGAATCATTCCAACTCAATGTAGAGAATTCCCAGATAGGGCTACGGCCTAATTTGCACAAGACTTAGCTAGGCACAAATCACGTTTTTAATAATGCCTCAATGCAGAGAGAGTACACTAGGCAGCCAGAGCATTTCCTCCACCTCGATGTTCAGGCTTCGCCCGCTCTCTTCCAGATCCGTACACCTCAGAGACCGAAGAGAATGAGGAAATCCCTACCAGGCCCAAGTTCAGGGCCCGGCTGAAGGCAGCTTTCTTGCAGGTCCCTGGGGACAGTCATCTCTGGAGAGGAATAATGTTGCAGCTGTGAAAGGAAACAGAGACAGGGTTAAACTTGACGGCTCCATCCTGCGAAACTGGCGGTGAAGCAGGGCTTTGCGTCAACACTTTTCTCTTTTTTAAGAGAATTGTATTTGTTTTCCCAAACTGTATTTTTCAATTTATTCATTGTGTACAGAAGAGAGTTTGTGAGTGTGTGTGCCATGAACAACTTGCAGGAATCAGTTCTCTCCTTCCACCATGTGGACACTAGGGACCAAACTCAGGTCACAGGGTTTGGCAGGAAGCACCTTCCCTGCTGAGCCACCTCACCAGCCCTTTTTCCTTCTCTTAAAGGTGAGGCTCAGGTAAGGAGAGCAGCAGAGACTCAGATGACCTGAGGACTCGCTGCCTCTTGCCTGCAGCCTCATCTGAGAACACTCCCTCGGTACTGTGCTGGCCCAGAATAAAGCAGACATTACCCCAGCAGTCCTTTGCCTGCCCAGCGCGTCGGAGTCAGTCTGAGCTGCTGTTTCTCTCCTCTGCGGATCACCGTCACATTCAGGGGCTTCTGAAAGGCAAAGGAGGTCACTCTGGCCTCAGCTTCCTTAACACTCAAAATGGACTCAAGCAGAATGCTGAGAAGCCACTTCCTGACCGTGAAATTATAGGGTGCTGGGCTCCTCGCTGGTACAACTTCAAGGTGGTGGGAGACAAAATACAGTGGTAGGAAGCACAGCGATTTAAGAATGTCCCCCACAGGTTCATGTATTTAACCACCTGGTTCCCATTTAGGACCCTATTCGGACACCACCCCAGATGCTGGAAACTGACCCCCAAACCTGCTAACTAGCACTCGTGACATCTCTAAGACAAACCCTGCCCAGCTTGGGAGGCACAGCAGCTCCTTCTGCTCCGCAGGAGAAGGCGGCGATTATCATTGTGAGGCACTCCAAGGCTGGCCTTGAGTGGCCTGACACCCGGCCACCTCCCAGCTCCACCTCCTGCCCTTCTCTATTCTCCTGGTTCTGAGCTCCACCCACCATCCTCTGGCAGCCTTGCTTCTCCTGCCCCCATGGCCTTCAAACCAGCCTGAAGGCTCTCCTCTGGTGGCCACTCCACTTGATCAACTTCTATGCACACCAAGGCTCCGTCCTGAGCAGCCTTCTCCTTCCACCCCAGACTTTGAAATCAGGACCCCACTGCTCTCCTCCAGGCTTCCTTTTGTAACACTTGTCTGGGTGTGAAACTGGGATTATTGAATTAACCTCGCCCCCCCCACCCCCCCCAATGAGCTCTCATTGTGTCTGGATCCCAGCCCCCGTCCAGAAGTGAGCACACACAGGGGAGGGACTGAGGGAGGGAGAGACACGGGGCTTTGATTTTTAAACATTTCTGCACTATGGGATTTTGTTCCTAAGATAAATAGGCATTCTATTTATTACTGAGACACAATTTGCATATAATAAAGTACATGGCTCAGTGGATTTCCTGTACTCAGAGAGTTATGAGCCAGCACCACGGTCTAACGGCAGAACATCTGAATCACCCAAAAGACGGTCAGCAGTCAGTCCCCATCCTCGTCCCTCCAGCCCCGGCAACCACTAATCTCCTCCCTGTCTCTGTGTTTCACTGACTGCTTTTTAGACAATTTCACTGAGTAGAATCATATGGCCTTGTGCTAGGTCTCTTTCACTTTGAACCATGTTTTCAATATCTATGTTGTAACGAAGAACTTACGACATTCCTATGGCTGAACTAAATATGCATTGTTTTTATAATAAAATGATGCATGTATATATATTTATACTTAAAAAACAAACAAACGGTTGTGGCGGTGGTGGCGCACGCCTTTAATCCCAGCACTCAGGAGGCAGAGGCAGGCGGATCTCTGTGAGTTCGAGGCCACCCTGGTCTACAGAGTGAGTTCCAGGACAGGCTCCAAAGCTACACAGAGAAACCCTGTCTCAAAAAACTAAAAATCATTTTATGGTTGGGAGTCACACAACACGAGGAACTCTATTAAAGGGTCACAGCGTTGGGACCGTTGAGAACTGCTGCTCTAGACACAGAAGTAGAGTCTGTGGTTGTAGCCTGCGAACTTTCCAAATGATTTTTGCACTCACTCTATAGCAAGGTGTTAAAGGAAAGCTGACAGGGGACAGATGGATTCTTCTAAGCGATTCCAAAAAGGCTCAGAACAAACAGAACACTACACACATACAAAGACACCTGATAGTAACGGGGTGACAGTGTGAAGAAATGACAGTAAATGCTACTGGGTCAGCCACTCTGCACTTGGGGGAAAAGGGGACTGGTGATGTGCCACACTAATTACAAAATAAACTCCAGAAGAAGCCTATGTGCCAGGGAAGTAAGAACATATGTCCACGGGCTGGAGAGCTGGCGCAGGACTCCACAAAGCCAGGCGCAGTGGAGCACAGCTGGAATTCCAGTGCTGGGAGGTAGAGGCAGTGGAGGGGATACAGTCAGAAGGTTCGAGATCATCCCAGGCTACACAGTGAGTTCCAGGCCAGCCCGGGATACAGAGACTGTCTCACATAAAAATAGTCTTCGGTGGCACTTTTAGAGCCTGTGACCCTTCTTCACAGTTCCCACCTAGTAACCCATGCACACGCACACACGATCGTGCTGGTGAGAAGCTGGAAACATCACAGTCTGGAGAAGGCAGTGTGGACAAGTGGGGAGCAGCTGGAGGGGAAGGGAGTCTGTGGCAGAGTGAAGAGACCTCCCGGAAGAGCGACCGCAAACAGGCACTGGACACACAGGAGGAGGGGTCTGACCAGGTGACCCGGAAAGGCACACCAAGGACTCAGCTGTGTAAAGACAGTGTGGGAAACGGGAGGAGAAGCATCCCAGGCAGGGGACGCAACACGGACCACTCTTCGGGAACTACACTGTCGGCAGCGAAGAACCCAGCAACATCTTCTGGGCCAAAATATCCCAGACAGATGCCCAGTGCTGAATGTTTGCTTCCCTCCAGAAAGTTCTTATGCCGGAAGCCTAACCCCCGGTGTGATGGCGGGGGAGACTGGGTTTTAGAGGGGTGTCACTTAGGGGGTGGAGCCCCGGTGACGGAATTAGTGGTCCATCACCTGAGCAAGCTCTGCCATCTATGGACTAGGAAACATCCCCACCAGACCACCTCAGTCTGCGGGTCCCTCCTCTTGGGTTTCCACCCACCCCCTAACTGTGCGCAACACGCCTCTGCGGTTTGTGAGGCACCCAGGTGCCAGGGCACCCCAACTCACCCCCTCGCTATGCTGCACCACGCTGCCGACGTTCTGCAGCGACTGGAAGTTTTGGGTGTTCACAGAGCCGAACTCCACAATTTCATCATCCACTTGCAGGCCCTAAAGACAGGAGAAAATCAGAAACCGTCGAAGAGGCGGAATGCCTTTCTGGTCATTTTTACTGCTCAGTACACAACTCAGGGGCAAGGTCAAGAGCTCAGTTTCTACAAGGGAAGAATGGCCAACTCAGAGCAAAAAGGTCAAAGATTTAGACTCCTCCTACAGGAAAGGTCAGTGGGTCAGTGGGCCACCTCATCCTGGAAGTTCCCTCTAGGGCAGACCTAGCAAATGGTGTCCAGGTGTGTCCAACGGAGGCCTTGAGGACAGAGAAAAGGCTTCAAGTTGCCTTCTGGAGTTTCTGAGCCGGGTTCAAGGGCAAGAAGAAGCAGGCGAACATAGGCCTACTTTTTTAGACAAGCATTTGCCCTAGAAGCCCCTCAACAGCGGTCACCAGCACGAGGCCAGACAGAACCAGCATGGCCCTTCGACTTCAGATCCCAAGATTATAGACATTCACTGACTCATCCTTTCACAAAGACCCGCTACAGGCTGGCTGCATTAGTGCCCGATGCTGCAGACCCAGCTGCGACCAGACGAGAGCTGACTGCAGTCTGCAGTTTCGTGACTTACTTTGCTTTTGATATTGTTTACAGCACTAGGGATCCAACCTGGGCAAGAGCTCTACCCAAGAGCTACATCCTCGGTCTTTCTTCACTTGGAATTTCAAATAGGATTCTGCTAAGTTGTCCAAACTTGTGACGGTCCTGCCTCGGCCGCCTGAGTAGCTGGGATTATGAACACATGCCACCATACCCAGCAGTCTTGTGACTTTTTAAGTTCTATTATTATTATTATTATTATTATTATTATTATTATTAAATGTGTATGGGTGTTTTGCCTGCTTGTATGTCTGTGTACCACTTGTGTGACAGGTGCCCATGGAGGCCAGAAGAGGGCATTGGATCCCCTGGAGCTAGAGTGACAGATGGTTGTGAACCTCCATGTGGTTGCTGGCAATTGAACCCGGGTCCCCTGGAAGAACAGTCAGTGCTCGTAACCACTGAACCGTCCCGCCAGCCCCCAGTCTTGAGGGTTTAATGGCCATAAGATGACTTGTAGGATCTGGATTCGGAATCCAGTTCTGCTTCCCAGGAGCTATGTGTCCCGGCTCAGGTGGCTTCAAGTTTGTGTGGCTTTTCCTCACGGCTCAAATAGGGAGAAGAGCAGTACTAGCCTGGAGGATGGCTGCAGCATTCAATGTAAACACATGCCCACATACAAACTTCTACATGAATAGTCACAGAAGCATATAATAGCCCCAACGCAGAAGTGATCCAAACAGACCCTAACTGCCACACAAAACACATTACCATACAATGGGATATTATCTGGCCATAAAATGTCATGAAGCCTACATACGTGACTAAGCCCTGAATAAACCCTGAAAACAGGACTGAGTGAAAGAAGGCAAACGCGGAGACCATCTATCACATGGCTGCCTTCCCATGAAATGTACAGAACAGGCAGATCTGTGCGGGCAGAGACTGATGGTTGCCAAGCCCCGAGTGGCTTGTCTGGACCACAGGGCTTCTTTTTAGGATCTGTGAAGATATTCGGAAGCTGGCTGCAGTGCTGGACGCACAGCTGACTACTCTGCATCCTGTGGTGAGCGTGAAGTCCGTCTCAGTAACGCTGCTGAGATGTCTGCTCAGAATCTATCCAGAAAGACAGAATGCATCTCAAGCTCTTCTCATCCTTTTTTCCTTCAGTGTTCAGGGAAAATGGTTCCAAGAAGAGCACCTCCTTTCTTGAGGGACGTATCACCTTCTGCACTGTGTCCCAACTGTCCCACAACGGGTCTCTCCCTGAGTCCCGTGGACTGACCCTATGTACACCAAGCTCTGCAAGTGTTAATGGAATAAAGGGATTCAGAGCCAGAGAATGGGAGAATGGGTTTGGCTTCCGGCAAGGATCCACAGCCCTGGGCTACCTAACTCACAGCACTCCTGGGAGTGGGTTTAGGGGAGCAGGCAGGATTACCGCAATACTGGCCGGGGAACCGGGGCTGATACTGTTCACTTTGGCGAAGGCCTGGGGTAGGACGGGGCTGTTGGAGCCCAGCCTGCGGCTCATGGCCTCTTCTCGGGCTTCAGCCATGTCGCGGGCCTGCTTCTCCTTGTCCCGAGCATGTAGCTGGTGCAGGGCCTCCTCCACCTGCTTCATCACGGCCTTGTGATCGTTCTGTAGACCTGGAAGAGAACGGCATGTCAGAGGCCAGGGACGACAGCTCAGGACACGGGGCAGATGAGACAAGACACCTGGATTCGCTCACTGCGATGCTCTACCTTGTCAACTTCATGAGACTGAGAATCGCCCAAGATAAGCCTCTGGATAAGGGCATGTCCAGAGAAGGAGGAAGTCCTTAACTGAGGAAGGAGGACAGTCCACCCTGAATGTGGACAGCACGTCTCATGAGACAGGGGCTGTCTGTATGTACATTTGCACATCAGAAGGCGGCATCGCATCCCATGGGACCACAGTTATTGATGGTTGCAACCCACCATGTGGGTGCTGGGGATTGAACTCTGGACCTCTGGAAGAGCACTCAGTACTCTTTTTTTTTTTTTTTTTTTTAAGATTTATTTATTTATTATGTACAGTATTCTGCCTGCATGTCAGATCTCATTACAGATGGTTGTGAGCCACCATGTGGTTGCTGGGAATTGAACTCAGGACCTCTGAAAGAGCAATCAGTGCTCTTAACCTCTGAGCCATTTCTCCAGCCCCCAAGCACTCAGTACTCTTAACCACTGAGCCATCCCTTCAGCCCCTTCTCTTAAATTCTTGTACAAAAAAAAAAAAAAGCCACAAGACCCTTGTAACTCACGAGTAGGGACGCTCAGTGGGGGGCAGGCAACTACTACCGGGCTCCTGCTTGAGAGACAAATCCAAAGCTGCCAAACCTTTGATTTTTCTAGAAAGGCTGAAAACTGAGGGCTTGGGGTGGGAGTGGCCTCTAATTTTTCAGTGCTAAAAGCGAATTCATAACGTTGAACGAGGGGCTGGAGAGATGGACCAGCAGCTAAGAGTACTGGCTGCCCTCCAAAGGACCGGGGTCCAATCCCAGCACCCACACAGATGCTCACAACCTTCTGTAACTCTATTCCCAGGGAATCTAACGCCCTCTTCTGGCCTTTGCAGGCACCTGGAACACACGCCGTATGCAGGTAAAACACATATGCACAAAAATTAAAATTAAAATTAAACGATGAACCACCATGCCAGGCCATCAGGTCCTGTCTGAAGGCCAATCCTGCATGTAGCTGGCATTTAATATCCTTTTTAAACCTAAAAAATGATTTCCCCTACTTCTCTGGATTCCACTCCTTATTTCAATCCACGTTACTCATGTAATTCATCCATAGTCTCAAAGACAGCCTGGCTCTGTCTCTTGCCAACCCACACCTGGCACCGATGGGCCACAGACTCTCCAACTGTACCAGAGCTTCTGACTGGGGGCTGTTGGGTCCTCTCACCTGGTTTGACATTCCTGTCACTATGGAGCAAAGATGAGGCCCTCGGGCGTTACAGGACTCGGGTACTCAGCCCACAGAGGCAGAGGTCAGAGGTGAGAAAAAACAAAAACTAGACACCAGATCAGGAAGGTTTAAAGCAGAGTCAATGTCATATGTGGTCACTATGACTAGAAAAGTCATCCAATTGGCAAAGCCCACGTGGAGCCCCAGAACCTCCAGAAATGTCTGCACTGTCCACATTCACCCCACAGCCCTGGGGAGAGGAGGGATGACTTGGCTCCTAATACATTTCAATTCCACATCGGAATTCAAAAGGTTTGCGTCGCCTGGGTAAATGCTTCTGCAGCGATGATTTCAAAACCAAATTTAGCTGTCATAAATGTACCCTGCTCACACTTGCTGCTTCCTAGAGGACACTGGGGACAAAGCAGATGAGACCTCTCTGCATTATTTCCCCAATTTCAATGTAAGCCCAGGACCGTTCCTTAAGAAAAGTCCCTTTTAAGAATACAATAAGGGTCAGCGGTTAAGAGCACAGGCTGCTCTTCCAGAGGTCCTGAGTTCAATTCCCAGCAACCACATGGAGGCTCACAACCATCAACAACTGTAGTCCCATGGGATCCGATGCCTTCTGGTGTGCAGATGTACAGACAAAACACCCATATACATAAAATAAATCTTTAAAAAAAAAAAAGAATACAATAAACTTGTGGGAATATTTTTTCAAAAGAATGCTAATAAGGGGGAATTGTTCAACCACATTCTTAACACATAATGAAGTCACTCAGACGATATAAAATTAACACAGAGAGTAGAACAGTGTAAAGTCCAGAAATAGGCTACGCTTAACTGAAAACCTACACTAGAATTGGCGTGTAGCTCAGTGACACAGTAAGTACTCAAGCATGAGGCTCTAGGTCCCATTCCCAGCACACATGCGCGTGCGCGCGCACACACACACACACACACACACACACACACACACACACACACACGCTGATGCATTTCAAATTAATGGGGAAAGAATGGTGTTGAAACACGATGTTAATCATTTGAATAAAAACCAGCATTCCTCAGCCTTCCCCAGGGTCCCGCTGTGGGACTGTGGAAGTGAGTGGGCCACATCCCTGGGGCTGAGGGGTTTAGAGTAAAGCCTAGACTCGGCCTCACACCTGCCTGTCTTGGCACGGTTTTCCTGTTCTCAGCATCTCCTCAGCTGTTTCCATGCAAAGCTGGAACTTTTCAAGACCAGGATATGCAGGGTAAAGAGGATGCGCTGTCATCACACTGTGGCTTTAAGGGACCTTACATCTTACTCTGCATCTTATTTTTGAGAAGCAGGCCTCATTACCAAAACACTCAGCAGACGAAGCCAGAGTTGGGGCGCATTCAGGGAAATCACTGAGTGCAAATGGTGGGTGATTAAACGCCCAGTGTAACTGGGATGGGGGGCTGGGCATCTACCAGCGCCAAGTAAAAGATGCTCACACCCTCACCCCGAAGCTGGTGCTCACGTGACCTCATGAAACAAAACGGACTGTGCAGCTCAGGTGTAATTAAGGATCTTGAGAGGAGGGACGAGCCTGGATTTTCTGGGAGGGCCTGATATCATCAAAGGGTCTTAACAAGTTAAAGAGGGAGGCGGGAGGACCAGGGAAAAAGAGGCGATAACAGAATCAAAGTCTAGAAAGATGTGAGCACTACTTCTAAAGACAGAGGATGGCCAAGAGCCAGGAGACACAGGTGGCCTCAGGAGAGACAAAGAATACACCCTCCCCCCAGCCTAGGGGGAGCCAGCCCCTGCTGACACCTTGGTTTTGTCAGTGAGACCATCTGGACTTCTCACCTCAGAACAGTCAGAGATAACAGTCTGCAGCTTGTCGCGGCAGAAGCACAAACCTATTATCTTCTCCAGGCGCACGCTCTGCTAGTTCCTTCATTGAAACAAATGAACACCCAGAAGACTCGCTTAGGATAGTGACCGGCCTGCAGCAGACAGGCCTGCCCAGCTTTCCCGACAGGCAGAGGGGCCGTGAGAGGACAATGTTCACTGGCACCATGAGCTGAGGGTAGGGTGCCAAGGCCTTTTCTCCTGTCACCGGCCTCCTGACTGGAACCCAGCCCGCGGGCCCTGAAGACAGACAGAGGCAGAGCCTGGTTTCTGCTGACCCTTGTACTGCACACTTCAAGGGTCCCTGCTGAGCGCCAGTCCAGGGCTTTTCTGTTTGAATGGAGGCAGTCAGGTCACTACCCTGAGACCCAAATCTACTTCATGGATTTGATGGGTAAGCTGGTAAGCAATACTGGTACAGGCTTCTACTGTTAATTCGATAAAGTTCCCAAAATGAAGTAAAGTTTTCGTTCCTTGCTTTTTACCTTCTTATACAGCCCAGACTGTCTCAAACGCCTGATCATTATAGGTGGACACCACCATGCCCAGCTAGAAAGCAAGTGTTTTGTTTGTTTTTGTATTTTTTAGTTTGGGTTTTTTGGATTGTTTGTTTTTTTTAGACAGGGTCTCTCTACATACAGGTGGTTGTCCTGAAACTTGCTCTGTAGACCAGGCTGGCCTCGAACTCACAGAGATCCATCCACCTGCTTCTGCCTCCTGAGTGCTGGGATTAAAGGCGTGTGCCACCACACCCGACTTTGAAGCAAAGTACTTCAACTAGAAAAAGAAACCCCTCACCATGGAACTCTTTAGTCTCCTCTAGTCCCTTGGCTGTCAGTCCCACAGGGGTGACAAAATATTCCGTCAAAGCAGAAAAGCTTTGTAATGCTCAACATTAATCATCCCCCTGTGTCTTCGGCATCCCCACCGCAGGCTAAGCTAGAGCCCCAGCGAGGGTCACTCACAGATGATGTTGTGCCTTGCTGTTCGGACCTGGTACAAGTCCACATCTGCCCGGGGATAGCCCTCACAGTCCACCAGAGGTTCATTCATCCCGATTCCTTTTTGCTGGAAGAAAGACACGTGGTTAAAAAGATCTCATGGATAAGGACGTCATGACGCAATTCCCTAGACCCTTGTCCTTCTAACTCACGGCAAAAATGATAGTAAGGGCCACACAGTGACCTCTTTAGCACACACCAGGCTCTTTAACTGTGTCCTTACAGCTACCCTCCCCAGTGGGTACTAATGAAAACAATAAGGCCAGAAAGATGGGTCAGTGAATAAAGACACCTGCCAGCAAGATTAAAGACCTGAGTTCAATTCCTGGGATCCACATAAAGGTAGAAGAGGAACACAAATTCCACAAACTTGTCCTCCGACCTCCATACACACTCTAGGCACCAACACACCCCCTCCCCACACTGTACACACACTAATAAAATGAAGTCTTTAAAAAAAATAATGCGAGCAACACACGAGATTAGTGCACACAAAGCCAAAGGTGCCAGGGCTGGACTGTAGTTCAGCGGTAGAGCACTTAATTAGTATATGCAAGACCTTGAATTTGATTCTCGGCAGCATTAAACAACTTTAATACTAGGGATATAGGATGCAGCTCAGTTGCTATAGTGCTTGCCTAGCGTGCATTAAACCTTGGACTCCATCCCCAGCATGGCATTAGCCAGGTGTGGTGGTGAATGATGTGGAGGCAGAAGGACAGAAGTCCGAGGTCATCCTTGGTTACACAGTAAGTTCAATATCAGCCTGGGATACATGAGGTCTTGTCTCCAAAACCAATTAACTACAGTAACAACACACCACTCAAAGAGCCTTCAGAGGTTCCCCCTCGGTCCCATCCCTGACCTGACCCCTCCAACCCCTCCTTCCCAGCTGACACCTGGCTGAAGCCTTGAAGCTGGAGGGAGTAAACTCCAAAGACAGCCAGCTGTGGCCAGGTTTTGACTCTTCAAAAAAACTAAAAAGATGTAAGAGGTCTACCAAGATTCTTTTCATCACTCACTGGATGGTACTGGCTGCCTCCAGGGAAAGAGACTAAGTGGCTGGGAACTAGGGAAAGGGGCCAGCTTTTCCATTTGATATCCATTAGCAGGTTCTGAATCTGAACACTGGGAATATATTCCCTACTCAAAACAATACATTCATTTTAACACTTTATCTTTAGCCTATGTTTACCCAGGCTGTTCTCAATTCCCTGGAATTAACTAAGTCTCCTGCCTTAGCCTCCTGAGTCAATGGAACGTACCTCTGCTCTAGGGCCTGTTTTAGCAAGTGTTTATTTGAAGCCGACTCTCCCACTGCAGCTCAGTTTGACTTCATACTCACGGCAATCCTCCTGCCTCCAGCCTACCAAGTACTGGGATTCCAGGCCTAAACAACCACACCTGAAGTTTTTTCTGAAGTTTCCCTACATAAATCAGGGGACAATGCATGAAAGCAATGGAATGTTTGGCACTGGGGTGGGCAGGAGCTGCCCAGCTGCCTAGACTTTGATCTCAATCCCAATTCTGCCATATACAAGCTGGCAACAAGCTAAGACGCATTCCAGACCTCAGTGTCCTTGGCTGCACAATGGGAATACAACACGCACCTGCTGAAGACGAACACATAGACTTGAATAAACACTTAGTAGAGCCAGGCACATTCGGAATGGTGGGCTGAAGAGTGGCCCCCAGATATGTTCACTTCCTACTCCCCAGAACCCCTAACTGTGACTTCGTGAGGAAGGATGGGATCAAGTCCGGATATCAAGGTAAGCTGAGACAGGAGGACTGTGCCAGTTCTCTTCAGTTCTCCAGCACTCAAGGAGAATACTCCTATGTGGGGCTAGTAGTGACAAGCTTAGGTTCCAGGCTAATCTGGGACCCTCCATTTTAAACATTTGTAATGCAGTAGAATTCATATACAGATAACCGAGCCACTCAAACTATACGATTCAGTGGCTTGTAATATATTCAAGAGTTAATCACCCATCACCACAATCAGTTTTAGTACATTTGCATCAACACCCCCTAAGAAAAAAAAAAAAACCTTTGAAAGTCCACTGTACAATCCCAGCATTCAGGAGGTTGAGGCAGGGGCATGTGGAAATCAAAACCAGCCTGAGTGCATCCCAAGACCTACCTTGTCTCAAAAAAGAAAGAAGCTTTTTCTTAAAGACACAGGAGGGGGCATGCAGAGAAAGCCTGACCAACCTACCCTGGACCCACGAGCAAACACTCGCATCCTTCCATTCCCCAAACCTTTGGCAGCCATTAAACAACTGTACAGAGCCGCCTATCCTGGAGGTGCTCCGAAACTCTAAGAAAATGTCTGGGTGTCATGATCAACATAGAGAGAAAAGGTTTATTTGGGTTCACGGTTTTGAAGTTTCAGTACAGAACTGGGCAGACAGATTGGTTGTATGTTTGTTTGTATGTATGTATGCATGCATGTATGTATGTACTTTTGGAAACTTTGTCTTTAGCTTTGTGGAGAGGCAGAACATCCACATGGAAGCATATGGTGGAGGAAGCCACTTCCATCATGATCCTGGGTGCAAGAAAAAAAAAAAAAAGGAAAGGCCTGTGGCTCCACTACCTCTGCACGCTTCCAGTGACCTATAGTAACTACCCCAGCAAGGGCACACCTCCAATGACCTATAGTAATTACCCAGCAAGGGCACACCTCCAATGACCTATAGTAACTACCCAGCAAGGGCACACCTCCAATGACCTATAGTAACTACCCAGCAAGGGCACACCTCCAATGACCTATAGAAACTACCCCAGCAAGGGCACACCTCCAGTGACCTATAGTAATTACCCCAGCAAGGGCACACCTCCAATGACCTATAGTAACTACCCAGCAAGGGCACACCTCCAATGACCTACAAGCTCCATCTCTTAAAGACTCCACCATGGCCCAAGACCATCACCCTGAAACTTCTAGCATTCAGGTCTTCAGGGGAGACTTTAGGGACTCATTTTAGAACAGGACATTTCATATACATGAAACCATGAAACACCAGGTACACCGACACACACTTATAATGCTAACATTTGGCAGGCCAAGACAGGAAAATCACAGATTTGAGGATGGAGTGAAGTTTAAGGCCAGATTGGATTTTTATCCAGATGTGTGTCAAAAAAACAAGCTAGGTGTAGTGGTGTTCATCTATAATCCCAGCACTCAGGAGGCTGACGCAGGAGGACTGCCAAGAGTTCAAGGCTAGCCTAGGCTATATAGTACGTACAGGGAGCTAGCCAGAAGTTGTAGCAAGATAAGAGAGAGAGAGAGAGAGAGAGCACATACAATACATGGTGTGTTGTAACTTCCTTATCACAATGTTTTCAAAGCTTATTTACATTATAGCATGAACTACTACTAATTATTGTATGATTAATTCACTATTCCTTTTATTATCCAATGAAATTCACTATTCCTTTTATTATTCCAAATAATATCCCACTGTATGGTTAGACTATATTCTATCTGTTACCTGAAGAATATTTGTGTTGTTTCTACTTCTTGGATATTGTAAACAATGTGTACAAATTTTGGGATGAGCATGTATTTGCAACTATCATAATTATCACATGGGAGGAATGGATTTTCTGGGTTATGTAACTGTTTAATTTTTTGAGAAACTGCTGAACGGTTTAGGACAGCAGTTACACCATCTTACAGCTGTATGAAGTTTCCAATTTCCCTGTATTCTCCCTAAGATATTACCTACATTTTCATTATACCCTTCCTAGTGAGTATTAAGTAGTATCTCACTATGATGTTAATTACCATTCCCTAACAGCTATGACTGTCCAGCATGTTTAGTTTTAAGACTTACTTTGTGTACGTGTTTTGCCTCCATGTATATATGCGAACCATGTGCATGAAGTGCCCACAATGGTCAGAAGAGGCATCTGTGTAGATCGGACTGGCCCTGAACATGGAGTAATCTCCCTGCCTCTGCCTCCTAAGTGCTGAGATTGCAAGTATACATCACCACACCTGGTTAAATGATAAATAGGAGGCCAATACCAAAAGTATAATAATACACAAGATGTTTACATCGATTTGATCAACCCTGAGGTCTGAACCCCACTTGGGACTTTAAGCAAGTGACTTCTCCTTTCATTCATACACATACACACACACACACACACACACACACACACACACACACACACACGTTTTTAAAAAGAGATTTGTGTTTGTTAATGTGTCTGTTTAAATGTATCCACAAGGGTATGGAGCTACAGGTGTTTGTGGGACATGTGGATTGTAAAACAGTAGGTGCTGGATCCGAACTCCAGTCCTCCTGATTGTACAGCCAGTGCTCTTAACCACTGAGCTGTCTCTCCAGGCCCTGCCTTGGCCTCTTTCAGCCTCAGGGGCACACACCAGCGTGACACTGCAGCTGTGACAGTTTCCTGACACAGGACACATATAAGCCAGCACCTTAGGCATCTGGTCAGCACCTGGTAAAATGGTACCTGGTATGTGGCACTGTCATGGAATACTAGTTTAAGATGTGTTTACATTTGTTCATGCTGTGGAATATTTGTTTAATGACACAAAGATGTGTTGCATTCTTTTATGTTACATTTGTTTAACTCTGTGAAGCTGTGTTACTCTGCCTGTCTAAAAACACCTGATGGTCTAATAAAGAACTGAACAGCCAATAGCAAAGCAGGAGAGAGGATAGGTGGGGCTGGCAGGCAGAGAGAATAAATAGAAATCTGGGAGGAGGAAGACAGAGCGAGAGAAGGAGGAGGGCAGGGCGCCAGGGGCCAGCCACCCAGCCACCCGGCAAGCCACAGAATAAGAGTAAGATTTACAGAAGTAAGAGAACGGGAAAAGGCCAGAGGCAATAGGTAGACAAGATAATTTAAGTTAAGAAAAGTTGACAAGAAACAAGCCAAGCTAAGGCTGGGCATTTATAATTAAGAATAAGACTCCATATGTGATTTACTTGGGAGCTGGGTGGTGGCCTCCTAAAAGAGTAAAACTAAACAAGAACAGACTTGCGGTTTTAAGAAAAAACACGTCTGCTTTGGAGGCAGACAGATCACAGAACCTGACCCACCACTGCTACTTCCTAAGTTGGCAAGCATTTGCGCCACTCTGGGCCTCAGTTTCTCCCTTTTACAGTAAGGATAATATCCTTTACCTGTCACTTAAAACAGTCTTTAGCAGCGCAGCTGGGAGTTTTCTTGAAATGCAGTGTCTGTTCCCCACCCCATTGAGAATCTGCATTTTATTTTATTTTTAGACAGAGTCCAATATAGCCCAGGCTGGCCTGGAGCTAACTATGTAGCCAAGAATAACCCTGAACTCCAGACCTTCCTGCCTCCACCTTCCAAGTGCCGGGATTACAAGTGAGGACGCCTCTCCTGGCTACAACCTGCATTTTAATTCTCACCGATGACATTTATTAAGTCCGAATGAAAAGCGGGGTGGCAAGGCACGCCAAACCCGGCAACGATACCTACAGAGGGTGACCGTGGTGATGACCACTATGCCTCAGCAAATAGTCTATCTGTGTGACCAAGGCAGCTTAACTAATGCTTCAGGCCTGTCACTCCTGCA